>JAPYZO010000033.1:0-62462 GCA_030522905.1 Torymus flavipes | reverse complement strand
GTGACAGAACAAGCTATCACGCTATTGTGGCCACAGTCTTTAGTCTTACAGGGGGTGGCATAGTCGTACCATTACCGACGGAGCACAACAGTTTTAGTTAGTGTAGTTCAACTGTTCAACAGAGGACGTAGCCTGGCGCTTATAAGTACCTCTACAAAGTACAAGGAAGAAAAAAAAACTGTTCAACAGTTCAACGTGCTGTAGATTAGCGGCTAGGTTTATTGTTGTCATTTCTGTATACAGTTTTTATAAATGTTTTGATCACCAAATTACTGAATACAATTTTTTTAACAATTGATTTTGATGATATTCTACAAAAGTAATATTTTGTTTGTTTAATGGTTTATTGAAACCAATACATACAATTGAAGTTGAATTGTAAACAAACAACTCTATATAAAAATGTCCGGACCAATGGTTTTATGCCAATTATGGATGGGAGGGGTAAGTTAAATTACTTTTTACATTACTTGATTATTACTTAAGTTATAAATAAAATAAAATTCTCAAAAACAAGCTACTTCCTTTACAAAATCAGAGGATTGCAATCTAACCTGAAATTTAATCATGAGTTTGCACGTTATAATTGTCAAGTCAATATCAAATGTATTTTGGTGAGTACAAGCTGCAATATTTATATTTTCAGCTTGAGCCATATATGACAGAAAGCTTTGTTATGAATGCGTTTCATAAAATGGGCGAACAGCCACAAACAGTTAAAGTAATGCGAAACCGATATACTGGCGAACCAGCAGGTTATTGTTTTGTTCACTTTCCAACAGATGAAATGGCACTTGATGCTATGCATAAGTTGAATGGAAAAATAATTCCAGGATCAAGTCCAGTAAGTTTTATAATGTAAACAAAAGTCATGCTTGCTTTAGATGTTTTCCTTTTAAGTGCATTCTTTTTTATTTAGGTTAAGAAATTAATCCATTATTTACAAATATTTTACGAATTTATTGTTTATTAAAAATTCCATTATGTTTTCAAATAATTTTTCATCTATTATTTATAGACATATCTTTATTTTGTTTATAAATTATTAAGCTTAATGATGTTATAACAGTCAATAGCATTAAATAGATTATTACAATTAAGGTTTTTTGTCATTTTTTGCCTACAGCAAGTAAGATTTCGATTGAATCACGCTAGCACAACAGGAAAACCTGCAGCAGAAAGGGAATACAGTATTTGGGTTGGAGATCTTTCAACGGATGTTGATGATTATTCATTGTACAGGACATTTGCTGCAAAGTACAATTCTATTAGAACGGCTAAGGTAATACTGGATAGTTCAGGTTTTAGCAAAGGTTATGGTTTTGTTCGATTTGCCAATGAAGAAGAACAGAAAGACAGTCTTATTACAATGAATGGATACAGAGGGCTTGGGACAAGATCGTTGAAAATTTGTAATGCAGTACCACGTCCTTGGAATAAAATTTCTGAGTAAGTTAATTTTTATGCACTCCCTATTAAGGAAATATTGATTTTAGAATGTTTACAAAAACAGTAGTAAAAATCACATTAAAATGATAATGATCTATTGACTAATGAAAATTTTAAATTCAACAATTTTAAAAAAGTTATAAAATTACCTTAAAATATTTGAAATGCTCATTCAAAAGTTACTTTTTTCTTTCAAAATATTATAGATTACAAAAAATTATATGAATTACCTCTTATTGTTTATTTTAGTTCTGGAAGATTTTTGTCTTTATTGATTTTTCAAACTCTGTAATGAAAATAAATTGCTCTTTTCAATTATACATTTTTTCAAACGCCATTATATTTCAAATTTCAATTACATTATTTTTAAAAAATCATTCTTAAATCAATACAGTATCCTTTTTACATTGTTTTTTATATAATTTAAATAATTTTACAGCTCAAATCCTGCTCCATCATCCTCTGATTATTCATCAGGCATGTCTTCAGATGCTTATAACTATTATGACACATCTTCTTATTGGAACAGTTACAGTGCCTGGCAGCAGGGATATTATGAAAGCGAACCAACATCAGATGGATATAGCAATTATGTATCTGATCGTAAGCCTGAAGAAGATGAACTAGAACTTATCGGTATGTACCGAGCATTTATTATTAAACTGTACAGTTTTTTCGACAATGATATTTCAGATGTTAATCTGATCCTTAAATATAGTACATTCATTAAATCCTAGATAAAAATAATGCAAATAATAAAATGGCGCTGTTGTACATTACAATTCATTAAAAATCATCACTTTCCCTAACAGATGTGAATCTTTCTTTAATTCAACTTTCTTTTATAATTTCATAATTAGTCAATTGTGTAAATATATGTAATGTTAATTGATTTCTTCCAGAACATTCAATTCCAATAGACGTTGACAAATTAAACAGAGAAATCATTGAACAAGACTACAACCTGTGGGATGCTTTGGAGAGTTCGAAGTGGATTCCCTGTGATACGCTAGAATTATGCTATTGATATTGGGATGCCACATAATTATAAAGTCATTAATTCTATGTATTATTCTAAAAGTAAATGGAAGGGAAAAATACTTTATGATGAAAGAACCAAAGACGAAAAATAACCTATTCGAATCTTAGCGCTAATATGTATTTTTCGCCTCTTCAAAAGCATAAATGCTGCTGTACAAAAGAAAATTACTTTGAACTTCACTACTTATTTCATTATTGTTATCGTCAGTCTCTACGTGTTAAATATACAATTCCCTGATGATTGATATTTACTTCCAGCTTATTTCATTTTCTCATTACATGATGTAATATTTGTCATTAATTTACTAATAATGTATATCTATTCTATACATAAAACATTTGTACAATAAAAAATATAATACTGCAAAACATTGATTTCAAGTTTTTTTTAAACGATTCAAAATAACCTACATTAAGTAATTAAATGTTATAACTGAGGATAAATATGGTATCAAATAAAGAACTTGTTTAAATAACAAACAATTTATTTTCCTTTTTCCCGATATCATTTCGTAATTTGCAGTAAAATCATATGTGATGAATAATATAGTCTATTCAGTTTTAGTGGAATGCAAATTGCAAAATGTACACCCTGGAAGTTGTAAAGAATTGATGGATTCTTTGGCTAAGATTATTCGAAGCCCATCAGGTTATTGTAAGAACACAGCTTCTTTGTACATATATTGATAATTCTTTTTCAAATAAATCTACAATTTAAGGCTTCTACCTAGTCAGCAGCAAAACTGCAGCAACAAAAAATTTTCCTAACAAAATTAATCGTTACTACTGACACTAAACTTAAAAAAGATTATTTTAAAAAAAATCTTATCTCATATAAAATAAATTTAAAATAATTAGTAAATTAAGCCATAAATATAACTATAATTAAACATTAATTTTACCTATGTAAATAATTATTTTTACGTAAACACGATTTCTCATATCAAAAAATACGATTATTGTAACGACACATTTGTTAAAAAAATTTTTCCTCCCTTTGCCATGATTTATTATGAGTTACATTTTTAATGTTTAAAAGTTCTTCAACTCGAACCAAGCGAGATTTCAGCTGAAAAATTGTCATTTATGGCAGGTGTAACTTGACAGTAGCCTTAGTAGAAAATAATTTGCGTATGCCAGTTTGAAAAAACTAAGCGCTTTAATGATCTGTGGCACTCTACTTAACGGTAAAATTCGAAAATTTACTTTAATAACTTACGCACGATAAGGCTCTATTGTTACCATGACTAAAAAAAGCTTAGTCAAGGTAAAAAATAATGACTTCTGTACAGAGCTTTTCACGAGCTCACGGCACGTATAAATTTTTAGTCTACGTGATCTTGGAATATAAGTTTTACATATCCTGGCGATCCTTCCAATGGTACTGCACAAAAAGGACAAATGGCAATGTAGCCATTTGTACCGTGTGGTATTGCAACTTTTTCCCAATATCTACAAGTTAAAAAATTATTTTTGATTTTTTCAGTTGTTAAACAAATTTAAAAAATTAATGTTTTTTAAAATTTTCAAAATTGTAAAAGAATTAACTTATTTTTAATGTGAGTGCTTAATATTAAATTTTAAATAAAAACATAAAAACAATTTTCAATGCAAATTTTGCCATAACAATACCATCAAATTAAAAGTTAAATTGATTTTAAAATTTTCTTCTATCAAAACAAAGTTAATTTTAAAGAGAATAAAATACGTACTTTACAGTTTTTTCAGTAGCCATGTGCCCGCACGGACTAAATGCGTATGTTGGTGGACCACTGTCGACATAAAATGCGGGTTCAATTCCCATGCAGAGTTTGACAATGGGACCGGTGACCATGCACATCGGACATCTTCTTGTTGCTTTGTCTTTCTCTTGGCCCCAGTCATGGTGGCCTTGCACATGGCCGCATTTGAGATAAACGTAAGGCTGTTGCTGGGCCGACTCCGAAGCTGCCTTACGCGGTATTACGAGAGTATTCAGACCTACCGGACACTGCGGCCGACCTGCGTTAATGGCGTCTACCAATTCTTCCAAATCGTGCTTTGTCTACCAAAAACAAATATTTTTCATTTATTTTTTTATCATATTTACATAATAACTCGAGTGATCAAACAAAACTACAATGCAATACAATAAACTTGTTTTTTTTTATGCCGCATAATTGTAAATGCAGAATAATATTAGATCACCAACTTTTTCAATACTTACAGGAGATTTCGCAAGTCCCTCGGCCGACCTCCAAAGTAAAGTAGCTCCGCACAAGTCTATGAGTGTGCCGTCTTGCAGAATATTATTCTCATCTTCGACGACGTTGCCCTTTTGCTGGGCGCTTCGGCTCTCGCGCAATGAGAACACACCGCCGCCCACGCTTACCTCCCGCCAGTAGCCGCACTGCGCCTCTCCTCCGCAAAACTGTCCCCGCGGATGCATTATTAAAACGCCGTTGGTTGTCAGTCCGTCTATCTCTCTGTTTTCTTGCCACTTTGTGGCTTTTTCCTATGGCAAGTGCAATCGTGCGTTAGATTTACTGCTAAGTAGTCGTTGGAACGTTTGTATAGCTTTCATTGGTAAGCGTTTTTTTTACGCTTCTCTCAAATAATATGATTTAGTGCGACTATTTATTTTTTCAAAGAAAAATTATTTAAGTACGCTAAAAAAGCGATTATTGTACTATTTATGTACCATAAAATATCTATATCTCGTGCACAAACTTTGTTTTTGAATCAACGAAAAATTTTGCTCACGAAAGGGGAATGTCGTGGTGTGCACGAGTACTATTAAAATAATGATGATCTTACCCCTAAGAAAATATTTCTAGAGCTATCAAAACCAGCTGCATAGATCCTAGCTATTTTTGGGTCAGAGCGATCCGCGAGAATCCGACATGCAAACCTGCTGATGGTACTTTGAGCCACTCGTCCTTCGCTCGCGGCAGCTGCTTCAGTGCCGCCAGGATAAGTGTCCATTACCACGAAGTCAATTGGGGACTCTGATGATCTCCCAATCTGTTAAAATTTTCATAGTTAATTGGATGTTCTTGAATCATCGTTTTGCATTTTTCGTTAATTTTTGTTTTTCTATGACTACATATAGATTTTTATACTCAGTAACATTTAATTAAAATATAAATATTAATAATAAAACATTTTTACTTTAAAAATATTAATGGCATTTTTATGAAAGTAAACTTACCTGAAACATGTCTGTATCTTCATCTTCTGTGTATTCTACAATCACAGCTTGAGTTCTGGATAGAGTGTAAGAGATCGAGTGTTGTTTTGTATTTAAAATGGCTTGAGAGCAGTGAGGAGTTTTGACAACATAATGCTTGCTACGTTTCACACCATTAGCCACAGGTCTCTTGTATAGGACAAATTTACTTCTTCTTCTCCCACGGTCTCCAGGTGGAAGATATCCATTATATCTGCACAAAAAATTTTATGTGTTGTTGTTTTTCACTTTATCAAATTATTTATCATTTGAAAAAAAAATTGTATAATTTGCAATTTATATAATCGCTTTACTTTTATTTTATATATATATATTGGTGTATGAATCATTCTATGCCTTTATATGTTTTTGTAATTTAAAACCAATCTTTTTTTCTGTAGATAATCTATTTTATTTATGATATTAACAAATTTACACTATGCATTTATTTTTTCCTAATACACTTGATATTTCATACACTAAGTAGTAAGACTGCATATTACTCCATTCGTAAGTTGAAAAAGCAATCTACATTTAAATATAATAAAATAAATAGTTTGGCTTCCTACTATATACACATATTCTACATATTTCACACCATTCTAGG
The DNA here is from genome assembly GCA_030522905.1 of Torymus flavipes. NCBI lineage: Eukaryota > Metazoa > Arthropoda > Insecta > Hymenoptera > Torymidae > Torymus > Torymus flavipes. Next base: position 56,157 of record JAPYZO010000033.1, on the reverse strand, counting down.
TAATGGTTTTACAGTATTGCAAATTGGATTAGTGATCCAATTACTAACTAGTCGGACATTTAATCCCAGCTTGGTAAATTTTTCTTAAGAAGCCATTGACCACAAGAAAAAGTAGGTGTTGATTTATGTAATTGAGCATGGATATCAAGACTGAGCATGGGTGTAATAAAATTGATAATGAGAAAGTGAAAACAAAATATATGTGAATTGCTTGTTTGAAAAGTTTGATAAAATGTTTAATTCGACATTTCTTAAATGATTAAATAGAAAAAATAAAAAATTAATAAACGTGTTTCCATCTTCATTTGTGTTCATTTCTTGACCCTTAAGTTTATCTCAGAAACATTCTTTAGATAACCTTAAAATTTTTCTTTGTTTACTATATTTCAAAAATATACTCAAGGAGTAACAAAAGTGGCATAATTGTTCATGCTTTACTTTAGATATAAGAGAGCTGATACTGATAAAAGAAACTCATAATTATCTACATTTCTCTGAGATAAGAAACCGATGACCTTTTTACTTTTCAGGTAACAATGAACAGATACTGCGACTCATTCTACGAATGTAAATAAGAGATACATATTTTCACCTAAATTTCCAAAGTTTGCCTTTTCAAATTCTTACCCAAGAATGACTAGTTCTCCGTACTTTACAGCTTGTTTAGGTTTATCATGGTGATGACTCTGTGCACCATGGGGATGAACATGACTGTGACTATGACTGTGTTTATTGTGTGGACTGTGTGGTTGGCCAACAGCCTCGCCCTCTTCTACGAGAAGTGGGCTTTCGCTGCTGCCACCGTCTGACCTAGAATTGTGGGAAAAGAAGCATTAACTCACTATGTACTTGGCTTTATTTAATATATTTAGAAATATTCCATTTCGTTTGTCAATTGAGGATACAAATACTTTCAATTTTACAGTAATTTTTTAAAATATTTATTCCTTTTAAGTGACCTTTTTTTTTTTCTTTTTCTTTTTATTTTCATATGTATCAATTGCCTTTATGCTTACTGAGAAAGAAATACACTGAAAAATGAGTATCAATATAATAAATGCTTATATAAAAAGATTTCATTAAAAACATTTATATTAGTCAGAGATATAGCACTCATCATATATAGAGTTGGTATCATGTAGCATTAATTAGCAAGTTTAGTGTAACACAAATCAGTGCTGATTTATTAACTGTTGATAATTTAAATGCTTATAAATGTCAGCAACAATTTTATTTCTTATTTTCTAATTAAATAGTAATTAAATAGCTTAGCTATTTTAAATGATTTTTCTTATGATTCTAAACTGAAAATGAGCAACTAAAAAATAAATTGTTTTATAAAAAATTGTAAAAAAATTTCAAGACTATTTTATTAAATTTATAATTAACTATTTTATATTAGAACGGAAATAAAATAAATATGGATTGAGTTCTATAAACAAGATAATCATTTTAATAAAAAAAAATGGGTACCAGACATATTTTTTTCTCTGATAATACCAATGTCACATACACCTTTATCAAATCAGCTGAGTGTAAATGTCTATACATATATAGTATGCGTTTCATTATCATAAATTATATTTCTTCAGGACTTGCAAAGTATTATCATTCAGTTAGGAATACTTAGACAATGACTTTAGACAGTGGCATACAGCCTTGGTAAAATGAACGAAGCTCCTGTCATTGTGAACAGAGGTACATGGTCATGCACCAGTGAGTACCATGAATGATATTATTGCGCTCATAAAAAAAGTTTACAGTTAAAATGGAAAGACATCTATTTTAAAGGATCATAAAACCAAGATATTTTTAAATATTAAATTAGTGTGTGCACTTAATTGGAATTCAACAGTAGTTTTGTAAACACTAATGATAAAGGTTATTGAAACAGCCATTTTATTTATGATGCAGCGAATATAAAAACAATATTGTGCTTTTTTGTGCAAATCAGTTTTTAATAAGTACCTATAATAGAATATTATAAAAATATCAAACAAACAAATTATAAATTATCTTTGACAAGTTAATTTTAATTAAAATAAAATTATTATTATATCATATTATTTACTGCCAAATTTCAGTACCAAAAACATGGTTGCATATTTTATGTACCTATCAATTGTACGTTAAGAATTTTCAACATATACATAGTACTATTTGCTAACTTGATCAGTGTTCATAAATTAAATGTTGCACTTATCAGCATCTATAAAATGCAATAGTTAGCAATGATTTACAATATTGCAGTTTGTACATTGTTACATGTTCACCTGCTAAATTTATGGTACCTTGCAAAGGGCATCATCAACATTGTTTACAACAATAAATCTTCACTTGTTCACTTTGCAATTCTGCACGCCAGGTCAAACGACGAAACATTTCCAGTAGACAAAGGAAATCGAAATCGGCTTTTTATTTCTTGATACGAGCGCACAATAAATCAATTTTTTCCCGTGGAGTAAAAAATCGTTGGCAACTGCACCCGCGCGCATCCCCGCGATCGCCTAGTAACAAATATACTCTCGAGACTCGTATACTAGCCCTGGGGCTCCGAGAACGCGTTTGCACGAGTTACGGCGCCGAAAACAACGGTACGCATTTCGGAGCAGTCATCGTGCTCCGAAATCAAAACGAAATCGAAGCCAAAGAGAAGGAGAAAAGAATAAGGCGGCGCGGGCTGAGACGGACAGAGTCGGAGAGCTAAAAGCCAACACAAAAAGCGCAGAGCCGTTGGAGAGTGAGAGAGAGATGGGGATAGCAAGGAGAGCGAGACAGAGATAGGGACCGATAGAGAGCGAGTGAGAGAGACCGAGAGCGAGAGAGAGAAAGATAGAGCGAGACGGATGGCGAGCAAGTGCAAGCGCAAGGCGGAAGGGCCGAAAATAGAAGCGAACAAGAGCAAAACAGAGAGAGTGCGTTAGAGGGACGTTATTTATGCCCTTCCTACTCGTGGCAAGAGAGATAGGTATATAAGTTGAGCAGAGGCCTCACCGTATGACCATTGCGGGATCCGTGTTAGAGCCAATTTTGCCGCGGCGATCGACGCACTCCGCGGGAGCCACCTTGGTCGCCGTCGTCGTCGTCCGCGGCGGCGAGCCTCCTCGTCTATACTGGCACTCGGCGATAATGACGGCGATCTCGTACTCCTGGCGCGCGAGTCCTACTCTGCTTCTGCCCTCGTCACCCAGCTCGCTCTCCCACGTCCTCACTGTGGGCTTCTCCGTCTTTGCCGCTTCAATGATGATGACGGTGTCGACGTTGAGCGGTAAAGGTGGCCTCCCCTCATAAGTACGGCCAATAGGCACGACGTTCTGCTGCAGCCCGAGCGTTCCAGCTGAAATCCATCTTAGCACGCTTTCGCGCTTGTAGAAAGGGGTTGAATTGCCCTCGAGTCGACTCTTCAGGGGAAACTTTCCGCGCGGAGCGTTAGCTTCGTTTCTCTCTCGCTCTCTTTCTCCTTTCCACTGTCCGTTCGCGCGCTCACGCGTCCTCCTTTTTTCCTCTTTTTCTCTCTCTTTCTCTCTGCGTGAGCTCACGTTCGTCTCTTCTCGCGTGCGTCGTTTCTCCCTCTCTTATCTCTATCGCTGCCTCCGAGACGAGAATTTCTCTTCTATATACGCTATATGTGCGCTCTCTCCACGGGGCGCAGGAGAGAAAAAAGAAACGTTGCGGGGTAGGTATAAGCGACCACGACGACGACGCAGCGGCGGTGGCAACGGCAACGCAGTTATCGTGGGACGGTGGGAGTATATTCACTTTGTCTGTCGGTATACTGTATAGATACCTGCGCGCAGTGTTGTATATACTGCTGTTGCGACGGACGCAACAAGAGAGAAAGAGATACGAAAAAACAATTGTTTTCACGACGCAACCAGCACAGCGCACGCACACTCATGCAGCGCACGAGCAACTCTCGCTCCGAACTCGAGACGAATAGACCGAGCGAAAAAGGTGGGGGTGGGAGGAGAAGGAGGAGGATGAAAAACACAATGGGTACATGGGGATTTACGTGGGAGAGACGAGGACGGAGCGACGAGTAGGTATTATTATTATGTGGCGCAAAGCGCGACGACTGCGCTCAGCGCTATGCTCTCGCGCGAGTCCGAGCCTTGAAACACTTTGAGGTAGGATGAAGAGCTGCCGCCGTGCGCCGTGCGCGTGCTGCGACCAGCGACTCTGCGAGCTACGAATAGAAACCTTGACACCGCGTGGGAAACGCCAGGCGTCGTTCGCGTCGTTCACCCGCGACTTTACGAATCGCCCGCGTGCGAAGGTGAACGTGGAGCGCGAATGTAGCGTTTTTTCTCGCTCAGAGTCAAAGGGAAGTTGCGAAAGGTCACGCACGTACGTCCTTACGCTTTAAAATTGTGATCGAAATTTTTTTTGTAACGTTGCGCTAGTGAGAATGACAAAACACTTTGAGTATATTAATTTGCTCCGCTTTGGTTCGGAGTACCTCTTTTTATTACACTTTCAAATTGTACTTTTAGTTATTTGGAGCTTTTTATAGAGTGACATATTTACAAAACTTTACATTGTGTCGTGGAAAATCAAGGATCCTTTCTCTCATTTTATTATAAAATATAATTTCTTACATCCTATAATTTTATGAATAAGATTCGTGGAAGTCGATCGTTTGTTGCAAATGTTTATATATGTCTATGCATATATATCGTTTTAATGTTTATTTTCGTTTGTGCCTTGTACCATTGCCGCTTTAAAATTATTTCTATGTACACATTCAGAGATAGAAATTATGACGATCTTTTGGTCTGCCATGCAACCAATAGGTTATATGAGAAGTATAAAGTAAAGCCATGGACCTGAGATGCTGCAAGGATAAATCCGTACCACAGAACACCATATGGAAGGTCCTGCAATTGAAAATATTAAAATTTATGTTATACAATCATTTATTTTTATACGTAAGGAGAGTAGGGATAATATGATCTTCAATTTTCACTTAGCATTAAATGATTGTTATGCTATTCTATTGATTTGCCAATCTAATATTTAATTTTTACCTGCCACATGTCAATGTTTTTCGTCTCTCCAGTTGTAAGGTATCCATAAACATCCTTAAAGTAATATATGAATGCATACAGAATAGATCCAAAACCCACTACTGTAATGCCAATCATGTATTGCTGCATTGTCTTAATTTTGTTTTTTCGAATAGCTGATAGACCCAGGAATGATAGAAACAAGCTCGTGCACCATATGTACTCCCACCACAAAGGCTGCAAGAGGAAAGAGCAATTTAAATTTAGAACCATTAAGAGGCACCAAAACCATCTATTGTCTATCAAACAATGTATTACCTGTGGTACTTGGAGCTCTTCTATTTCTAAAATAAATATATTCAAACGGTCTAAAATATCAGCTGACAGTTTGGCCAGCATAACGAAGAACAGTATGTAGTGAAAAAATATACAGTATTTCAGTCTTGACTTGTTCATGGCACTGAAAATAAATAAATCATCATCATTGCGCTCATTAACTAACCAAAGAGTCGCGCATTGTCACGAAAATCGTCGACTTTCTGCGTGAAAATATGTTTAGGCGAAGGTGGCCACTGCACAGGCACAGCAGCCAACACATGAATGAATGTTACAACGTGTGCAGCGAACATAAGTACGTAGTCGTTCTGACGCGTGCCGACGACGTTCCGAGATATGCGAGACCGTGAGAATGAAAAAAAATCATCATTTTGCGCTTAGCTAGCCCACCTAGTCTGATAATGTGTAGCGACCCTCTGCCTGTGCTGGAAGTCGCTGCCGTCGGTGCCGAGGGCCGCCTGCAGGGTCACTCTCGAAGCCATAGCTCTGATCCCTGGTAGTTATTCCTCGCTCAGCTCCTACGTCTCCCCTCGAGGCCGCCTCGCGCCGTGCCGTTATGCGCCTGTCGCTTGGACGTGCTCTTCCTGAAGACCGCACAGCTTTCGAAAGAATACCAAAATTCAAGGTAACGCATCCCACTGACTGCGGCCCGCTGTGTGTCCGTGTGTATACTTGCAGTACACTTCCCAACTATTTTTAAACGTGTAACGAGCGGCCTGCCGCTCGCTCTCTCTCGCCCGATATCGCTCTCGCCTCTGCTCGCGTGTCGTGTCTAGTCGCCGTGAGTAGCGCGCGCGAACGGACCTTCTGTTTACCACGAACTATAGGGGCGAAAATGATGGTAATCAGCTGAGGTTCCCTCTAAGCGTATGATTTTTAACAGCTGTTTCTTACATGTAAATATAACTGTTTAGGATGAACTTCTAGCGTATTTGAAATGAAAAAAAAAATAGTTTTTAAAATAAGTACTTTGAAAAGGCATCTGTTTTCGATGAAACAATACATATTGGAGCAAAGTTTTAAAATAACATATATACCTATAGTGACTTCGAAAAAAGTTAAATGTCACTGTTCTGTTTCCGTATTTGTTATTATTACGGATTGTTTACAATCTTTTATTTATCCTTATTCTAAACAAAAGACATACATTTTGGAAGTGAAAAATAGTCGATAATTTTTTGTCCATTAACTACTTGTTCTCAACAACTCTACAACAATGAATAAAGATTTTATATTACTTAGTCGAATTAATACTGGATTATAATTATAATCTCGTTAAATTAATAAGAAAATTTCCAGACTTAGTGCAATATATAGAGGCAAAGACAATTTTAAAATATCTAAAATTTACGTTTCTTTTATAAGTAATTAAACTTTTCACCAACAGACGTCTCTGATGAAGTCAGTCGGTCGCTGAGCGGCGCTGTCCTGAAATCTAACGTCTTTATTACTTCCGAGACTTTGCGGACAGCCGTGTCTACCCGAGGAGTTTTCTGCGACTTTGAGGTTTTGCTGCGGTAGTTCATCGTTTCGAGCAACTTTGTCGTTAATCCTTCGCAAAAATGCTGAACCAAATCCTGCGACCCATCGCCCGTCGTGCACTCCAACAAGGTGAGGCGCTTGCTCGGTTTTCTCTGCTCGAGTTATGTAATTCGCGTAGAAGACCTGCCACACACCCCGAACTCACGATGCTCCAAAACATCCCGTTGAGTATCGACGAAATCATGATTGACAATCGTCTTTGTTTTACTTTTGAAACTGATGATTTAACCTTTCTAAAAGATTATGACTGCATTCGGCTACGTTATTTTGTGAGCTGAGAAAATGTCATTTGATTTTTCATTAGCCTTAGATTAAACACAGTAATGTGGCTGAACAAATCAGATTTGCTCACTTCCATTATTGATTTATAAATAGGAAGATTCATAATTTTAAGTTTTGGTTTTATCGTTTTTACCAGTATCTTTACTAAAATTTTATTTAGGTACTCGTTCTGCTCATGGTGAGGGTCATCATTCCACATTCAAATATGTAACAATGGACGAAGCTTGTGTTCCACAAGGTTCCTGGAAGGAAAATTATAATAAGCAACAGACTAAATTTAATACACATTTGATTGTTGGCGTTGTAAGCTTTGTCGCTACTATTGCTGCTGTAAGTATTCTATTTTCTGAATCTAACAATTATTGGATATAAGTGTATTAATATTTTTCTTTTTACTTTCAGATTGGACAGTTTGAATTGATCTTCTTTAACTACAAACCACCTACTCCCAAAGAATAAATTAAAACAGTATCTATAGCCAAAATTTCATAGATGATGAGACAAGATGTAATAATCAAAGGATATCGTTTCTGCTAACATCTTATAAATAAGCTGGGAATTCTAGCTTCATCATTTATCTAATATAATAAAATTTATTTGTAAAATAAAAAAAATGTTACCAAAATAGTGTTTTCTTTTAAATATAATAGCTAATAATAAAATATGAAATAACTTATTGTGCATTACACTTAAGACTATTATTTATAGTCTAGTATCTAGTCTATTTCTAGTATTTCTAATAAATTTTATATTTTTAAAATCTTTCCTAAATTTAAAATAATTTAAATATTTTTAACCGAATTTAGAAATAATATGCATAGTTATTATAATTGAATAAAGTAATAATTTTTCCGTTTTTTGTTAAATATTTATATGATTTAAGTATGATTTTTCATTTTTGGAAATGAAGTAATGAATCTGCAATGTATGAGAGAGTTGCGCTGTGCGTTTGCTTCCCCTAGGCTTTGTCTGATCTGATTCGTCAATTTTTAAAAATCAACCAATAAGAGATAAAGTCCAGGAGAAGCAAACGCACAGCGCAACACGGCAGGTACACAACACACCTCGCAGGCCACGACGGTCGACGTGTGTGTGGACACTCCCTGATATATGACATGTATTCGTCTTTTGATATTCTTGGTATAGGGGCATGCGATGGATAGGTATATATAGTCAAATTATGTGTTATCACCATTTACAATCGTTACTTTTATAAATTTTATGAATATATTGGTTAAAATAGTCTTTACAGTTAAAAAAGTATCAGTGAATATCATATGTTAATAAAAATAATTAAATTTCATAAATTTAATCAAAAAGTATTAAAATATTAATTTTACTTATAACAAAAGATTCCAGTAAGTTTGTTAGATTTTAATGCCATATATTCCACAATATACTTATTTATTATACTTAATTAAAATAATGAAGCTCAAGAAATGACTTATTTTATATTAATTTTCTTTCTGCAGTGGTATTTCAAAACACTTAACACAAATAAATTCTACAAATATTACAAAATTTGAGATCTATATGGATATTGTAAACATCAAATTTGCATATGAATGTTAAATAATTGTTGAATAATTAAATTGCAAATACTATTTACGTGTATGCCCTTGTAACATATAAAAGAACATTTAAGAAAGTGATAAATGTTAACCTTATTGTATTTTATTACAAAATTATTGGTGAAACTACAAATGTCTTAAAATCTTAATTGGAAAATGGAACAACAAAAGTTTAAAAATTACTCAACAACTGGCCTTGAGTCATTATGTTTTACCATAATTGCTTTTGTAGAGTGCTTACCTTTTTGTAGAAGTTTTACATAAAACAGTATTGCTCTAACTACCAATGATAGATCAGCTACTGCCAAATATTTTAAACAGTTACAGTGATCTAATTTTAAAATTTTATCAAAATATTTAATTATATACTGTTTTATATACATAAAAGCTATATGCTTTCATTAGAAGTGCATAGGTCGTGGTTTTATGAAATATAATTTTTTTAATATTTCCAGTTGCAATCATTCCATAATTGTAATCAAGGGTATTCAATAATGGCTCAGAGTGCTGCTTTAATAACACGTTTAGTGGCATCTTCAGTGACAGCAGCTACAAGAGCTGGTAAAATCATTAGAGATGTTATGAGTAAAGGAGAATTAAATATTGTAGATAAAGGAAAGAATGACCTCCAGACAGAAGCAGACAGATCTGCACAAAGATGCATTGTAACTTCTCTAAGTCAGCAGTTTCCAGGTGTCACAATTATAGGTGAAGAAGAACCATCAAATTGTGAGGTACCTTCTGATTGGGTGGTCACTGATATGGATCAAGAAGTTTTAAAAGTAAGCCTTCCTGATCACCTTGAAAATGTTAATGCTGAGGATCTTTGTGTTTGGGTGGATCCACTAGATGGTAAATATTTAAATTTGTTAGATATTTTTTATAGAAAAATTCTAATTAGGTAATATTATTTCCAAATAGGGACCTCTGAGTACACTCAGGGACTTGTTGAACATGTAACAGTATTAGTTGGTGTTGCTGTAGGAGATAAAGCAATTGGTGGTGTTATACACCAACCATATTACAAAAATTCTGAGAATGACTCTTGGGGAAGAACTATTTGGGGAATAGATGGAGTTGGATTTGGAGGTTTTAAGCCAATTTCACCACCTGAAGGAAAAAGAATTATTACAACAACACGGTAATAAAGCTTCAATAATCTTAATTATTACATAAAATTATTAAAATTAATATTCTACTGCTCGAATGATAAAGATAAAAGTTTTCTATTCATAATACTATATTGTACACCTATAAGGAAGGAAAAGTAAAAATAGTCCAGAGCATGTTTTTGGTTAGAGTGTATAGTACTCTGCAATATAATTTTACTTAAATAAGAAGTGCAAAAAAATAAAATTAAAATTATTTTTTCAGCTCACATTGTGATAGTACAGTACAAGCTGCTTTAGATACCTTGCAACCTGACGAAATTTTACGAGTTGGTGGTGCAGGTCATAAGGTAACATTTGGATCACAAATTAATAAAGTAATCCTGATCAAAATTGTAGAAAAATCAACAGAAATCAATTAATTTTAATCGAATTAGCTAATTTGTAATAAAGAACTAATTTTTGTATGATTTCTATCTGGAAAAGTTTTAAATTGAGATTTTGATTATCTTTTCGAAATATTTTAGGTCATACTACTTTTAGAAGGCAAAGCACATGCATATGTTTTTGCTAGTAAAGGGTGCAAACGATGGGATACATGTGCCCCAGAAGCTATTTTGCATGCTGTTGGTGGCACTTTAACTGACATCCATGGTGAAAGATATGCATACAATGCCAAAACAAGTTTTCCTAATAAAGGAGGAGTATTAGCTACAGCTCCAGGCCAACAACATCAGTGGTATCTGACACGCATTCCCAGTGAAATAAAGCAAAGACTAGTATAAATTCAATTTTCCAAGACCAACTTTATTATTACAGTAAAAATGGATGTATATATATATTATATATGTATATAAAGAACACAATGTTTCACTTTGGAACTATCAAAAACTTTTTCATTGTTATTGCACTGCCTAGAACAGCAGATACATACCGTCCTACTAATAAAAACCACTTTAATTTTTTACTTGATTTAATTAAAACTAAATTCTTCTATGAAAACAAACTATTCATAATTTTGACTTTAATAAGTTTCGCAATTCCCGGCGCAGTATTTTACCAGATGGATTTTTTGGAATGTCTTTTAAGAATTGAACTCCTCCACGAAGTCTTTTTTGATTAGACACTTTATCTGAAAAAGATTATTGGTTTCTTTAATTTATGAATAGTATCGTAAAGCTAATATTCATATTCTGCATAAATATATAATAGTTTATTTTAAAATTTATATAGAAAAATATTTTATATTAATGTCTAACAATATCATATATCATAGAAAAAAATATTAATTTTGTTACATAAAACCCAAAACAATTTAAAATTAATTTCTTGTTATAATCATATCTTACCATTTACATATTTTATAACATCATCAGCAGTAATAATTGCATTCGGTTGTTTAACAACAAAAGCTAATGGTAATTCACCAGCTTCTTCATTTGGTATTCCGACAACTGCAGCATCCTTAATACCTGGATGTGTCAACAAAATAGCTTCAAGTTCTGCAGGTGGAACTTGAAATCCTTTGTATTTTATAAGCTCTTTTAATCTATCAACAATGTAAAAATAGCCATCTTTGTCATAAAATCCAACATCTCCAGTATGTAGCCATCCATCTTTGTCTATTGTTGCAGCTGTTGATGATTTGTCTCCACAATATCCTTTCATTAATAAATCACCTTTAAAACATAGTTCTCCTTCGCAATAAGGGCCTAAAGTTTTATTTGACCATTTCCCACTTTCATCAATAGGTATAACTTTAGCTAAAATGTGCGAATTCAGTTTGTTAGTAAATATTTTATAAACACATTTATTAAGAACTATAATAATTTTTTGTATCAAAAATTGATAAGATGAAATGAATGTCTTAAAAACAAAAAATTAGAATAGAAAAAATTAATGTTTACGGTACAAACCTAAAGTACCAGGCATTAATATTCCAGCACTACCTGGTTTATCGCAATTTTCTGGAATTTTCAATACAGATAAAGTTAGTTCAGTCATCCCATAGCCTTGTCTAATTTCAGGATTATTCAATCTTTTCTTTACAGCTAATTCAATTTCACGTGAAAGAGGAGCTGCCCCACACCATATTATTTTTACTGAAGATAAGTCATATTTATCTACAATAGGATGTTTTGCTAAAAATACCATGAGTGGTGGTACCATAGACAAAACTTCAATTTTATATTTTTCTATTGTTTCCAAAAAGGCATCTTCTTTAAACTGAGAAAAAACAATAGCTGTGCTGCCAGCTATAAGTGCCATAATAAGAATGGTAAAGCTATATGCATGAAAGAATGGTAATAAACATATCAAAACTTGTCCTTCGGTTGTCATACCCACACTTTGACTCATCATAGTTTGTATTGTTGCTAAATAATTTTTATCTGTTAACATAACTCCTTTAGGAAGTCCAGTTGTACCACTAGAGCATAATATAGTTACTACATGATCATAAATATCAACATCAGTAACTTGAAAATTTTTTAATTCTGATGATGGTATCTTTGCAATTAATTTATCAATAGTGAGTACATTTTCTTGTGGATGATTTACCATTAATATTAAAATAGGTGACCATGAAAGCTCCTTAATGAATTCTTTTACAGATTTTAATACCATTTCAGAGACAAATATATATTTTGGTTTTGAAATATTAACTGTGTGTAAAAATTCTCGTTTTGAATATGAAGGATTTAATGGACATATTGTGGCACCAGTAAACATAATTGCGCATACAGGAATGGCCCAACCAAGATTGTTTTCACTACAAATAGCTATTCTATCATTGACTTTAATTCCATTATTTCTAAAATAAGTAGCTAATTTGCGACTTTTATCGAAAATTTGGTTAAATTTCAATTCCTCTCCTGTTTCCTTTTGAATCTGAAAATTGACGTGGTAAAATTTTCGGTTTGTTAAATTTAAAAAACATTTTTTTATGCTTAACTTACTTGTGCAAGTCGTAATTCATGCGATGCCAATTGATCGTGCATCAATTGTCCTATGGTCGTTCCACTCGGAAACTCGAAAAGATGCTCCGGTCCACGTAAAATGTGAGTTTCATCCTTCATTTTTACGCTTTTTTTCGTTCTTTTCACACCAAGCAAGGGCTAAAAATTAATTTGCGAAGTAGGTTAAAAGAATAATTAAATTTGTTGGCCGTCGATTGCGCTGTTCCCCGATAAAATCACCAACTGATAGAGCATGACATTGTAAAATCTCACGTTAATTACCAAGTGCAAAAATCCGATGATAAAAATAAGTTAAGTAGCTGCCGATAAACCCGATATCAGTAATCATATTATGTATGTATACAAATTCATACACATACACACACACATACCACGTACATTTATTTAGCGTGTATCTGTCGGTGAGAGCATATCGCAAACCGGAGTACCGGCACGGCGGTACCTCACAACAATCTAGCAGACGACTAATAAGAAGTTCAGCTTATATAGATGGGAAATTAAACTTACACTGACCTCCGTCGATGCACCGAATGTACTTATAAAACGTCGATAAGAAGTATAATCCGGTGTCGGCAGTGAGTTTCCAAAGCCGTCTGAGATAAAAAACGGCGTAGTCTCGTAAAAAAATGTTTCTTTTTCACGTTAACGCAAGAAATATGTAAATATTTGTCTTTTGCAGAAAAAACCAGTTTCTCTTACGCGCGCTAGCTATAGGTTACGCCGAAAGGCGTGTCGTCTTCTCTTCTGTCATGGAAATGATGTGCTATTGCTACGGGCCTACGGGAAGCGCTCATTCACTAGCTGCGCATGTGTGTATACTTAACACGCGTATTCGATGCAATGCACGAAGCGCGATACATTTCTGCAACTATATACACGTAACACGGTTGATTTTCCTCTTATGGACTGTGTAGCCTGTGTACATACTTCGGTTTGTGTGCGCATGTGTGGAAAATACAAGCCGTTGACGTATCGTAACATTATAGGTCTATCTTTTAACATAATATATTACTGGATATTATCGATTTACGCTGTTAGCAAGAAAAAAGTTTGTTCAGATTTTTTGCAAGATTTGAATTTAACTAAAAAAATGTATGTTAATACTAAATAAGTAACTCTGTTAAAGATAAATTTTATTATTTATTATAATATTTATTCTACTTTATATTTAATTTAATTGTTGTCTTATGGTGATTGTCAATACACTTATTAAAAAAACTAAGTCATTATTTTTTAAAGTCTTCGAAAATTCTTTTTAATAAAAACGAAAATTATTTGGAATTGTAATACTTGTATTAAGATGCAATTACGGAAAGATGATAGGTAAATGTAGTTCATAGTTATTACAATTAAATTAGAAGGTAATTATAAATGGTAATTATAAGGGATAAAAATTTTAATACCTTGCTTTTGTCTGAATGTTCAAAGATAAAAGATAATATCGCATCTTCTTATCTACATAGTTTTAAGTAAGAAATTGTCTAAGAATTGCGTAAAATAATAATAGACAAAAAAGGAATTTAAAAATGAATGCATTTATTTAAAATATGTTTCATAGTAAAATATGTTTAATATTTAACGATTATTAGGAATTCTAAGAATATAAATTTTCAATATCTAACTAAACGCGTTGTTGACTATAAGAAATGACTTATTCAACGAAAATCCACTTCGAAAATGTTTATTTTAACAAAACTTGTTTACAACGTTTATTCCATCTGATAAATTTCTAACTGAAATTTCCGACATTCATAGCACACAATTTGTACGTTTTTGTCATCCTTATGAAATAAAGAAATTTTTCGCTTGGTTTATATGTATCTACTCACTAATAAGCAAAAAAAGTCATGTATAAAAAAAACAAATCATTTTGCTTTATTTAGCTTATTTTTTTACATGTTTTGACATAATGTAGTTGGACGAACTACATCATATAAAATACAACAATGCACGATCAAATGGTACAAGTCGTCATTTCGCATCTACAATGTGCTTCTCCCTATTTTTTTCAAACTGTATAAAATTCGGATACACATATTATGTCGTCACTTCATCTCGACGTAATTTATTGTTTACAAACTACAAAACTTCGTACATTACTATAATTCATGCAATATTTTCATTTTTACGTTGTTTGCAACTTCGAGGCGAACAACGCGCTTTAATATCAAACGAACAGTGTAAATGGAAATGACAAGTTTTAAACATACCCACTAACTATATTCAAGTTGACATCATTAAACGCTGTCAAATTACTTGTATTTTTGTCTGGCTTTATGTGTGAATCGAGTTAATAATAAAGAACTTATATAAAGCTTTTTAGTAGTAAAGTGACATTTTTAAAAACGTCATTATTTACGGCCTAGTAACATCGTCCGTTCATTCGGTTTATCGCTTACCAAGGATCCGCTAGTATTTACTTATTTTTTATCGAGTCGCCTCAGTCTCATCACTGCACTTAATTTCACTTCCGAGTAAATTAAGTGGCAGCTTTGTGATCATTGCGCGGACCCTTGTTTCATGATAAAGTGTAAATGAAAAAAACACTTCTAAACTCGATTGAATAAATCTACAGATTAAGATTACATTATGTCGCTTCTATAGATACATTGGCTAGAATTAAGGGCACCTCGAGATGCGTACTATATACTTTACGCCGCTGCATTAAAGTATTATCCATCCTCACGATTCCCATCTGTACACTTGTCTCTGTACATATCAATTTTATCTCTACCGTGCGCGTCTTATGTACATTTTTATATTTTTCGTTTAAGTCCTTGCCATTTGTTATTTTTCATCTTTCTTTGTTCTTTTTATTATTATACACAACTTATTCGTAGTATCCAAGTATGACTCCGTGTGATGCTGCTTCTTTTGCGAGCTGCAGGAGTCGCGGCAGTAGTTTCATTTTTTGCAACCGCTAATACTGGATTAACGATACCCTTTGCTTAGTTCTGTTATACAAAGAGTTTTCTTAAAGATGACTAGATTCACCATTTGCGATATTCGCTTATTATTGTTCATCCAGCACCTCTTGTATTTGTTCAGGCATGTCCCATACATGTAGATTTTTATCTTTGCTACCTGAAATTATCTGTAAAAATAGAAATATAATTTATTACATTCAAGTAACATTGATGTCATCTTATAAACACGAATACGAATGATTTTTTACATTATAGTTTAAAAAAAGAAAAAAAAATTGAACAAGTTGACGCAAAAAATTAAACTTACCTTTCTACCTACAAGTTCCATACTTAGTAACATATTTCCAGGTCCGGGTATACGACATATAAGCGTGTGATTCTGAAAATAAATATAAAGATAAGTTTTTCAAAATAGTAAATAAACCGTATTTGATTATATTTACCGTTGTATTAAATACGTAAATATTTCCATCATAGCAACCAGCAAAAAGAAGCTTTTTGTGCAGACACATGCACACGATACCAACACTTGCATTATATTGTACTGTTTGTTCACCACTCTGTAGAACAAACAATGATAAATAATATAATTTTCTTTCTTCGATACTTTTTAAATTTAAACATTCTTTCCAAAGATATATTTATTACTTACGATAAAATCGAAAACTGGGATGGAAGCACTACTGGTACCACAATAAATTAGACTATGATCTCTAAGGAGGCTGTAGATAGTGTAGTTTTTCTGGCCACTTATTGTGCGTAATATGAGTCCTGTAACGGCATCCCGGATGGTGAGCTTCTGGTTGCGGGAAGCTACTATTAATACTCTTCTTGCACCTTCGTTAGTTGCTTTAAGAGCCATTATAAGCTTTTCCGACGATTGAATAGAATCTGGTTTTAAGCAACCAGTCTGCAAAAGATGATCAGAAAATGTATAAGATAAGACTTTAATAATTTATCTATTATAAGTATTCATAGAAAAATTGTACTTTTTACTAACTACGTGCAAGAAATTGCTCTTTAAAATATTGTAAATTTAAATTAGGTTTTTACATCTGGTTTTTCAGATGTGAAAACTAATTTTTCTCATCATAGTATCCATTGTAGCCCGCGTGTCTACGCTTGTCTAGGTTTTTCATCTTTTTAAACATGCTGAATAGGACTAAAGATGGTCATTTTACGATACGATAGAACGCGCTCACATTAGATTAGAAAGTTAATATTACCGATATCAGTACGCTGTCAAAATAAAAAATACAAAAAAGGTACATGTGTAATGCAGGTGAAAAACTTCACATTACGTCGATGATATTCGAAAACCATTAAATTATAGCAAGTGTACACCAATAAGCAAATGTGCTATAATTCATGATACAAATTGGAATATACCTTGATATTAAAGCGGGCTATAGTTCCGGATTTCGTCCCTATGAAAATCGTTCCCCAAGCTTGGTCCATGCATTGAACAGCACTTCCTACTTCATTCGCTTGCATTCCTAAACCAGTCTGTAAGAATGATTTCATTATTGTACTATTATTCTACAACAGTAAATTATAATAATTAAAAATCGACAAGTTATTTTTTTATTTACAAACTATATTTTATTTAGCATTTGATTTAATTTTAATTAATGAATGTTTTCTAATTATTTTTCGATGCTCACCCTTATATTGTAACATCGTAGGCTCCCGTCTAATGAACCAGAATACAGTAATTCCTTTTTTGTTTCTCCATCATCAAATCTTGATATACAAAGACATGTTACAGCAGATGTATGACCTGCGAAGATATTGAGTAGTGTATTGGTAGCTATATCGTAGCGATAAACCGATCCATCGTCACTTGCCGCCAAAAATGAGTCTTCAAAAACCTAGAAAGCCGTATAAATTCTTCATCGAACCAAATTTGTCTCATTTAGATTAGTTTCCATAGCATTTGCTATTTAATTTAAATCTATTATGATTATTATAGTATCTTGCTATTGATAAAAGCTATGCAAAAAAATTGTTCAAGCTATGGTTCCTTTTATGGCTTTAATGAATATTAATATTCAGTGTTAAAAAGGAATAGGATAGAGGAATGTGTAATGATTTAAAGCTGGAAATTCTACAAATTCGTGAATTTTTATTAAAACTATACTACGAACATGCTTCGTAATTAAAAATATTAATCTACAAATAGTCAAACTGAACATAAAAGAATATTTTTTGAAGAAAACAAAAATATAACTTTTTCTTTAGCATTTTAAGTACGTCAAATGAAGGCTTTCATTCGCTTGTAAAACTTCTACTTAGTAGGAAACAACGCTATATTACATAATTCTTATGTTCATAAACCTATTCTAGACTTTTTTCATTATTTCTAAAATGAGGTTTTGGAAATATCACATCTAGTTTCTTAATTAAATCGTTGCATTGAACTGTTGAAATTCGTTGCAAATTACTGATATTTTTCTTAATAAGTTTGTAATTGTTCAATAAGTATTAGTTCAATATCGTTAAGTTTAGAAATATAAATTTACAGTTGTTATATAAACTTTCTAACTATTTTCGATTCTTGATAGATGTCTTCTTTACCTTTATATTTAAAATGGGACCCTTATGGTTCGTGTATTCAATCCTCTTGGGCTTTTTCCCTTCGACTTCAATACTTGAACTGGGTTTACTAGTCTCAACGTGAGACGTTTTTACAGGAAGGATCATTTTTTCCACTAAAACTTGAGCTTCTGCCATAGGCCTTTCTTCTACTTGATGTAACTGACTTCTTTTTTCTTGAGTTGATTCTATAGAGGTATTCGTAGTCTTGATATTGTCTAACACAATAACTGATTTTGTTGTAACTTGTTTAACTATCACTTCTGATTCCACAATGATTTCTTCAGTTTTTTCTGTGATAGGAGTTAATATCTCCAACTCATTTTCCTTCGCTAACTTTGATGTTATTTTTTGTTCGCTATCCACGTCGTCTTTTTTCGATAACTTGTTTTCACACCCTGTAGTTTGTGATTCTTTCTCATTTAATTTTTCCGGCAACTTATCATCATCTATATCGTTGTCACTTTCTATATCATTGTCACTAGGTTGTTTGTTTAACTCAGATTTAATTGTTTCATGTGTGTCTAAGTCAGAACGCACTATTTTTTGTGGAATATGAATTTCTGTTCTTTTTGTTGAAGCTGGTTCAATATCTTTCTTTTTATGTTCAAGGATACTTTTTGACTCGACATTCATTTGTTTAGATGTGACATCTGTATTAGTTTCTTTTAATTTAGAAATCGGATTTTTAATACTCAGTACCTTTAAATTTCTTATTCTAGATATACCTGCCGTAAGCAGAATATTAGGATGGACATTAGGCTGCAACAAAGTAAATTTGCAGTCTACAACGCGTACTTTACACGATTTCATTTCTGCATGGCTCATAGGTACTTTTCTTTTCAAATTCCGTTTAGCATGTACTTCCACTGATCGACCTCTTGCATTAGCAGAGGAAGGTCTACCACGACGTTTTTTAAGATTAGTTTCACTTTCCAATAGTTCCTCTTCGATACTTTTTTGTCTTCTACTTTTATCACCGCGTTTTTGTGTAGATTCCTTCGTAATTTCTTCCATTGTTTTAGAACTTTTTTGTCTTTTTGGAACAGTTCGATTGTCTTCTTTTGATGTTTTACGTTTTCTACCTCTTATTTTCACAGATCGTTCTGATTTTAAATCTTCATCAGATTCTTTTTCACTTTCGTTGGCCTTTAAAGATTTTTCAGATGAACTGTCATCTGTAACATGTTTACTAGTCTCATTGGACTTTTTAATTTTTTCTGAGGCTATTTCGGTTTCTTTAATAGATTTTTTACCCTTTAATTTACTCTTAATTACTGTATCCGTTTCCTTAATCTTTTTGGCAACATCTTTATCATCTGTTGTGTTTTCTGCTTCATCCTGTGAATGGGTTTCTTCGGGAATAGTTTCAAGTTTATTGGTAATTTTGTTAGATTCCCCATCATCCACATTCACTTCAATATCAGATTCTTTGTCAGAAATAACTGCATCTTTTAGGATGATGTTTTCTTTTCTAGTATTAGCT
Source organism: Torymus flavipes (assembly GCA_030522905.1). Classification (NCBI taxonomy): domain Eukaryota; kingdom Metazoa; phylum Arthropoda; class Insecta; order Hymenoptera; family Torymidae; genus Torymus; species Torymus flavipes. The sequence continues at coordinate 36,325 of JAPYZO010000033.1, read as the reverse complement.
TCGTTTTCAACATTATCAACTGTGACTACATCCACGTGACTTTGGTTACTGTCGTCTTCATCCTTAGCTTTTTGGCTTTCGTTATCACGTGCATTTTTCTTCACTTTTGATTCTTCGATGTTTTCTATGGGTAAATCACTTGGCTTAGGAGAAGGATAATTAGAACCACTACCAATGGAACTGCAACTATCTATGACTTCTTTTGGCAATGGCATGCCTTCGTAAGTAAAAGGAACTGTATCTTTACAAACATTATCTTCTTCAGCAGGATGTTCTGATTCAGGTGGTTCTTCAAGATTATCTAACACAACATATGGTGAACCTCCATAAGTGAATGGAGCATCTATATCATTATCGTCACCTTCATCAGATTGAATTTCATTATTTCGATCTTCTTTGTCTTCAATATTAACATCACTTTGCAAAGCTTCTTTAGTTGGTAATTTTTCAGAATTTGTATCGTCATTCTTTTTTATATCGGAAACCTTTGCATTTATTTTGTTACTATTTTTAGCAGACATTTTTTCCTCTGTTATATGTGACTTTTTGGATATCAATTGTTTTTCATCTAAATCACCTTCAGAAATTTCATCCAATTCAAGATCGGCAACGCTAGTTTTTGTCTTTGCATCAGTTTTAATTGAAATTTTTGGTTCTCTTTCTACTTCTTTCTTTTCTTGTTCGTCATTCATTACATTTTCAGTGCGGTGTATTTCTGATGAAGATGAACGTTGCCCAGTATTTTTCACAACAAAATCGATCACTTCATCGTAATGCCTTAAAGTTTCTTCTGTAACAGTTTTTAACTTTCTTTTAGCTGCAACTGTTGTTGATCCTTCATCGTCCTCAAGATCAGATGAAAGTTCAGACTCTTCTTCTGGCTCGACTTGTGGATTGAGTAAAAATTTCAAAGACGATTTCTTCTTTTTAGATTCTTTTTTTAGAGACTCTTCCAAAAGTGCCAAGCCCTTGCCAGAAGACTTTGTTACATTAGAAGCTTGCTCGAACGTATCCATAGTACTGTCATCTGAATATATAATAGTCTTTTGAGTATTTTTAACTTTTTGTACTTGACGTGGAATATTTTCTTCAGAATCTTTTTGTTTAGAATCAGTAGATGATGCAATAGTAGATGCAGTAGACTCATCGTTGGTCTTTGATGTTTTAGCTGCTCGACTTTTGGGTCGTTGAATGGTATCTTTATTGACCTCATCCACCTTCAGTTTTTTAGCTGCACGACTCTTCGGGCGAGATGCAGATTCTGAAACAGATCGAAAGGCACTCATTATTTTCTTCATAAATACTAAATATTAATTCAACCTTACCTTTCTTTGAAGATTCGCTATCAGAGGTATCTTTTTTCTTATCATTATCTTTAATAATTTTACCCATTCGACTTTTGGAACGAGCAGATGATAGAGAACTAATTTTTCGTTTTTCTGTAATTGCAGTTATTTCATTATCATCTTCAGAAATATCTCCTGCTAATGCATTTTCAAGACCTTTTTGTTTCTCAACTTTTACAATTTTATTTTTAGAGGATTTGTCTTCCGTATTATGAAGGTGTTTGTCAGCGTCGCCAACTAAAAATAAATGAATTCAAGTTTGTACATGTTAATCAATAATATTTATTGCAAATTCTAATATTTCAGCTCAAATATTGCAATATTTAAAAAAAGGGCGTTATGTTTAAAATAAATTAGGTGAATAATAATAAAATATTCTTTATTTGTACTTATATTTTAGGCATACCTATTTTATATATTATTTTCTTTAAAATTTTACCTGTACTATCAGAAGTCACTTGCTCAGCCTCGACTGGTTTCTCACTTTCTAATATCAAAATCGGCTTGGGACTGCTAGTACGTTCATGCTTGCTACCAGGAACCTCTGAATCATCGTCGGAAAAGTCTTTTGCTATCGCTTCTGCAATATTACGCGCTTTCTCTTGCGACTTTTCCGTCGATTTTTCTTCGGATGGTTGGGAAAGTTTTTGTGAAAACTTACTTTTTGTAGCTTCCTCTGCTTCATTTTGTGAATGTTCAATAGTTTCTACTTTTGTATAAATTAAATTGTCAATATCCATACATTTAACATTCTGTTTATAAAATAGGTGTAACATCTTACCTATTTTGTTGCTAAAATCGGACTTAGTATCAGGAACTTCTTTGTCATCATTAGACTCTGTGGAGCTTTTAGAGAGTTTACGCATCCGACTTTTTGGGCGAAAGATTGGCTTAGGACTCGTACTACGACTGCGTGCAGAAGTATTTACTTCGGAGTCGTTGTCTTTTTTACTGAAATTTTCTTTCATAACCATTGATTTTTCTGGAGATTTACTCTTTGTAATTCGGCCGGCTCTACTTTTTGGACGTCGCGCAGATTCTGTATTTATAAACATTTATGGATTTTGGTTTCAAATTATTTAAATTTTGTAATAATTATTATTTAAAAGTTAAATAAAAATTTTACCTGCAAATTCGACATCAGATTTCTTATATACACCATCATCCTCACTAGCTAAAGAACTTCTCGATAATTCTCGAGTTCGACTTCGCGATCGCAATGTTTGTTTAGGACTAGTGCTGCGATTACGAGAGACAGTTTCAGCTTCAGAGTCGTTGTCCACTTTAGTTTTATTTTTTAATTTTTCTCGGGATGTACTTCTATGACTTTTGCCCATTCTACTTTTTGGTCGTTCAGATACACCTATACATGGAGCAATTTTTTGATTTTTTAAGTAAATTATTATAAGACTTACAGAAATTAGAAAATGTATAGATTATGAATCAAAAATAAATATGTAATAAAAACAATTTAAAATTATTTATGTTATAAATGAGTGTTCTTACCAGTTTTGTTACGATTTGACTTAGATTCGGCTTCGGATTTTTTCAAATTTTCATCGTCATTGTCACTGTCCAATAAACCTTTTGCAAATTTTTCAATTCTTTTCTCTGGTGATTTATTTCTAGTAGTTTTGCCCATCCTACTTTTGGATCTTGAAGTGGGTTCTATAACAACAACAAAATTCACAAGATTTTATTAACTTCTTAAATTATGAAATAATATAAATATTCAGTATATTGAAACTTGTCAATATAATTATAAAACAACAAACTAATAAAATTTTGTCAACTTAGTTAAAAAATCTAATCAATCTATAAAACCATTTTGATATATAATAAAAGTTATTAAATTATTTACCCATTTTACTTCGGCTTAAAATTGATTCTGAATCTGACTTCTTTTTAAAGTCATCCTTGTCACTGTCATCTTTTATCATTTTTCCAGCTCTACTTTTTGAACGAGGAATCGGTTTTGGACTAGGACTGCGATTGCGAGTATAATTTTCAACTTCTGAATCAGAATCAAATTTATTAGTAGATTTTTCTTTGACAGATTTTGATTTCACGGGAGATTTGCTTTTTATATTTTTACCCATTCGGCTTTGAGGACGTTTGTTTGATTCTATTGGAAAGAAAAATTGAATTTATTAGTTGCACGGTTAAGTTTTGAGAACATTTATATTTATCAGTTTATAAAGAAAATTTTTAATATGTTGTCATTTATTATTTATTATTTGTGATTATAATTAATAATACCATAAAAGCTATAACAATAAATGACTAAAAAGTATAAGCATCAACACAAGTGTCAAAGTAGGAGATTTTTTCGCTATAAAGTCGACTGACAAACTCGATTCGTGCGGGGAGCGCTTATATTGACGTACTGCATATATTATTTTTCCTATCAGAATATGCAGAATTTAATTGTATATGCCTACATGGAATTATTGCAAGTACTCTTTCTTGTTAAAGTAGATACCTAATATACGCGACAAGTGCGCAAAACATAGGTAATTCCCGTATGAATCAAGTTTGTCGTCCGAAATCAGCGATAATATGTACTATTATGTATAGTTTATAAAAAATAGTTATATGCACCGATATACTTGAATATAATTTTGAAAATACTAATTAGATTTTGTTTAAGTCTGCTTGAAATGTAAACAAACTTTTCAATGTACCTTTTTTAGTCTGACTTGAAATCGACTCATTATCAGACTTTTTCTTTTGATCTTCATCAGTATCTATTAAATTTTTAGAAAATGTACCAGCTCGACTTTTTGGACGAGAAGTGTGTTTTGGACTAGAACTACGTTTGCTTAAATGTTCAATTTCTGAATCATCATCTGACTCAATAGTTTCTTTGCTTTTTAATTGTTTGGATGTCTTTGATTTCTTCGAAGCTTTACCCATTCTACTTTGCGGTCGTTGAGAAGATACTGTAAACCAATATTTTTATTATTAACAATTTTCATGAGAATTACACAATGAAACAAAAATTGAATTCAAAATTTGATATAAGGTATAAAGAAATTTCGAATAGATAAAGAAGAACGAAATCGGTAGCGTATAATTTACACTAATAGCAAAGTGACATTTACCCTTGCGTGGCTTTTCTTTAACATCCTCTTCACTATCTGAAGAATCTTTCAGAATTTTACCCGCTCGACTCTTTGGTCGAGATGTTAATTTTTTTATTTTTAGTTTTGTCGCCAAATCAGTACTAGAGTCATCCGACGAATCCTTTGCTTTCTCTTCATCTATCTTAGAAGATTTGATCTTTTCAATTTTATTTTCATTAGTTTCATAATGGTCGGTGGTTTCTGCAGCTAAAAGAGAGTAAAAAAGAACTAAAATAATCAATCCATCGTCAAAATTCATTTTATTTAATTATTCTAATCTTTTTTATATTTTCATCAAAATTTTTGAGATCAGACGCACGTGAGAAAAAAAAAACTAAAAGATTGTGCGCCGAAAGCACGTGCTTTAATTAGTAGCTATTTGTAATACTAACCTTTTTGTGATTTTTCTTTAACATCTTCTTCAATATCTGAAGAAACTCTCAACATTTTACCCGCGCGACTTTTTGGGCGAGATGTAAGTCTTACAGTTTTCTTTTTTGTACCCAAATCAGTACTGGAATCACCAGATAAATCCTTCGCTTTCTCTTCATTTACCTTAGAAGATTTGGCTTTTGCAATTTTATTTGCATTACTTTGCGAATGTTTGCTGGTTTCTGCAGCTAAAAAAGAATACAATAAACTAAAATAATGAAGTCATCGAAAAATTCCATTTTATTTCATTGTTATATTTCTTTATTATATTTTCATCAAAAAGTTTTTGGGGTCTGACATGTGAGAAAAAAAATTGAAAACAAAAGAAAAGATTGACGCCGAAAGCACGTATTTTACATAAGTATCTATTGTACTTACCCTTTTGTGATTTTTCTTCATTATCTTCTTCACTATCTGAAGAAACTCTGAGCTCTTTACCAGCACGACTTTTTGGACGTGATCTTAGTTGCTTTATTTTGAGTTTTGTAACCAAATCAGTACTGGAATCATCTGATGAATCCTTTGCTTTCTCTTCATTTATCTTAGAAGTTTTGGTCTTTTCCATTTCATTTACATTAGCTTGAGAATATACGCCAGTTGCATGAACTGAAAGTGTAAAATTAAAGTTATTAATTATTATCAAATTTTTTATTTCATTTATAATGCAATAAGGATACAGTCACATTACTAATGCACCAATTTTGTATTAACTTTAAAATAATAAATATCTATAGCTTTTTGAAATGTTTTATACTTTACATATCACATTTTTATTATTATTAAATCATTTGTTTATTTTAATAAAGAATTTTTCACCAACAAAATTTAAAATAATTCGAATTTTATTAAATAATGATTGGAAATTGAGTAATTATCGTAAATGATGCCATGATAGAAAATTAAAAAGGACCATTTAAAATAATGATTTACTGATATTTAATGTATTAATTATTAAAATCTACTAAAAATTTTGTTACTGCAGATATATTTGAATACTTTTAGAAAAAAATTCTTAACAATTTTAATAGCCTTTCATTCATAATAAGGTAGAAAACGATAGATAAAAATTATAATTGATAGAAATTTGAGAACGAAAGATACAAAAAAAGTAGTAAAATGTCAGTAATATACTTATCAACAATTTACTAATTTTTTTGTATTTTGTTTTTATTATACGATTTTTATCAATTAAAATAGTAACCTACTGTTCTCTTTCTTATTGCGATTGAAATACTAATAAAATTATTAATAAAACAAACAGAAACTTCAATTAGAATAACACAAATAGGATGTAGCCAGTAGCCACCTGTATTGGCTCTAACATCCCCTTAAGGTTGTTATGGCTACACAATCCGTGTAAAATTTAGTTTTTACTTAAAATATTAATAATTTGTTGTATGGACTTGTTTTTTTCTTTTTTTATTTGAAAACTATGCATGGGGGGACATAGACGAATAGTTTAATCCCCCAAAATCAGAAATCAGTTAAAAACTTTTCAAGTTCTTCGACTTTTAAAAATCATATGTCTGAATACATTTTTAATTTCATTCAATGAAGTTGCAGATCTTTGAATTTTATTCGATTCTTGATTTTTTGGTTTTACATTGTCCAGAGAAGAATTCTTCACGGAGTCTCTAACTCGAAAATAAAAAACTATCTTTATAACAACCATAACAACCTTAAAGAAAGTTGTATAAAAAGTATTTGCTATTTTTGTTGAATTTTATTCAAATGTCTAATTTCGTGGAATTTAATAATAATAAGTATGTTTTTATTTCTTACCTGTACTTGACTTCTTAAAGCTATCTCTATCAGTATCATCAGATTGATCTTTAACATCTGAATCCTTGTTAGAAGCTTTGTCTGTCAAAAGTTTTGATTTCTTAAGGGCTTTAGAAGCAATATTACTTTTACGAATGGAATCTTCAGACTCAGTCTCATCTCCAGTTCCTGTAGAAGTTTTTCTTAGCCTACTTTTTGGTCTAGTTTCAGTAGCATGAGTAATTTTTTTACTTTTTTTAGAATTTTTGACATTAATAGATTCTCTTGACGATTTATAAGTCATAGTTTCAGACATTTTATGAGGGGATTTTAATAACTTTTCTTTATCCACTGACTGTTCCCTTGATGACGAAAGCTTCTGACTACTACTAGATCGATCTCTTGATTTAGATTTATTTCGTTTCTTCTTCTTTCTTTTTTTGTCTTTCCTACGACTTTCATGGTGTTCTGATTTATCCATTTCTTGTTCACTTGCAGTGACCTTTGCTTCTTGAACATTACCTTTTTCTGGCATTTTATCCTGAACAATATTTTCATCTCTTGGGATTTCCTGTACGGATTTCTTTATAGATTTATCTACAGCAGTAGTTGCTAAGTTCGGCATCATCGGAGTAGCAAAAGAAGTAAAAGCATATCCAGTACTCAAAGGAGTCATTGATGGCAGAATAGGTGCTTTCCCTAATAGATATTCTGTTTCTTTATTTTCTGTAATTTCACTTTGAGCACCAAAGTTACCGCTGTTGAGCATTTCGTATAATTTCATCTTTTCATTCATCAATTTAACTACCTCTTGATCAATTTCGTATAATCGTGCAACAACAGTGTCCCTGGTGTGAAATTGAATAGGTTTAACAACTTGTTCATTTGTTAAATTTTCAATACTCATAGTGGTAGGAATAGTAGTACTCTTATGCTTATGTTTGGTTTTTTGCTTTTTATGTATCTTATGCAAATTTCTATCAGGGTCAAGCTTCTTCATTTTCATTTCACTCACTAAGTGTTCAACGTTTTCCGATTTCTCAAGCAAAACGAATGGCTCTTGCTTGCCAAGCTCAAAAACACTTTTTGTTGGATTTCCTTCCGCCTTTTGATCCTTGTTTCGCTCTTCTTCACTGTCGCTTTTTTGTTCAATTTTCACGGGTTCAGATTCTGTCGCAACCGGAAAAGTTTTGACTAAATCACTTTGCAAAAACTCATTATCTTCTGTTATTTTAATGGCTTCAGTAGCATCTATCACTTGTTCCGTTTCACTGATAATAATCTTACTTTCTTCGAGCGGCAAAATTTGCTCCACGTGATGCGCCATCGTACGTTCATCATCGAGTATCGTGGCGCACGTTGCAGCGGCTTGCTCGCCTTCTTCCCCCACTTCTGCCCCCACTCGCTCATCCGATTCCGCGTAAATCGCTGTCTCTTTGTCTTTGTTTTCAATGGAAACCGCGGTGGCGACAATCGGTTTCATCCTATCACTCGCGTCAATAATTTGCTTTTGATGCGCCGCGGCGATTTGTGTGCAAGTCGTGGCTAGATCGGCTGGAACGTCTACACGGTTAAGTTTTTTATTGCCGTCCTTAGTTATATGTATTAATGTGATCGGCGTTTTCAAAATTGTATCTGATATCAATGTAGGTCGGGACCGGTGTTGAGCTGTCGTCGTCGTCGTTGCTATCGTTGCACTGTCTATACAGCTCGTGATTGGTTGCGCCACGTCGATAAAATCACTTGTTGGTTTATCGGCAGATTCGAATGTTTCGGCGGTAATAGCCACGTGCTCCGGCTCGCATGGCAAGGAAACGACTTTTGCGTCAGAATCTAATAAAAGAAGCGACTTTTCAATAGGATCGTCTAAATTTATAGAAATCGGTTCGGTAGTAATAATGGTCGGAAGAATGGGATCTTCAGCTATTATGACTGGTATTTCTTCATGTTTTGGATCACCGAAAACTTCTAAAACAGGTTCTAAATCTTGAAGAGATTCTCTTTCGTTAATCTGTTCTTCCAAATCGTTTTTAGACTTTTCTTCTCCAGTAGGGGGCGGAGAAGGATTTTTTACAATCCTTTCATTCTCACAATCCATAATTTGATATGGAGATGGTGTTATACGTTCACAAACATTCTCTTCTTCGGATGTTTCTCCAAATCCTTCAATTTCCTCATCTGGCTCTATGGTCTCTTCTGGTTCTGGTGACAGCGGAGATTCCAACTCTTGATTTGGGTCCTGAATAGGCCGTGATTCTTCATTTATTATCACATATGTTGGTGATGATTTATGTGAAAAGCCTTCATAAGCTGTATCTATTTCTATTGCTGATGATGTACTGTCTAAAGTTTCTTCTTTCATTATTTCTGCTGGCTCAAGTCTTTTATGTACAAGCGAAGAAGGTTCTTTGTAATATACAGATGTTTCAGATTCTAATTGTGGATTAGGAGAGTTTGAAATATCTTCGTAAAATGGTTCACATGGTTTTCTAAAAGATTCAAGAATAGCATTAGAATGTAATATTTGCGTCGATGCTATGCTCACTGTTGGTGTTTCCATAGAAATACTTTCTTTGGATTTTACTTCTAAGGAAGTTTGACTTTTCATAAGTCTATCTGTTTGCTCTTTGCAGAGTGGTTCTTGTGTACTACCTGTTTCACTTTTAGTAAAATTTTGCAAATCAGTTAACAGATTCATTGTATCATTCGACTCGGTTGTAACGGGATATACTACTTCTTCGGAAATTGCGTCTTGCAATGACTCTTCTTCTTGCATTATCCTTTCTACAGCTGATGAATTTTTCGTTGAGCTGGGTACTGTAATTTCTATTTGATTTTCATTTTTCTGCAATTGTTCTTCAAGATTACTAAAATCTTGCATACCTGTATTAGAAGCACGTACATTTTCAGTAACATTATCATCCATATTTTGAGATCTAACTTCAATATTACTTGTTAATTTATTTGTTTCTACATCTTCTACAGTTTTTGGATTAGCTATATTCGACAATTCATTTTGTAGAATATCTCCTTTGTTAATATTTTCACTTGACAATTCATTATCTCGACTGCTCTCAATTTGTTGAAGCTTTTGATGAAACTCTTCAAAACTATCAACTTGATTACTTATACTATCCTCAATATTTTCAATTTTAGCGGCAACATTTTCCAGTTCAATTTTTTCATCTGTTACTTGTTCAGTAATTTTACAAACTGAAATAAGATCATCTATATATTCTTCAACTTGTTTTTGTTTTTCAGTTACTTTTTCTGCTTGTAAGTCTTCTGGCTCTTTTATTTCCATATCTTTTTCAATGCTTTCTTCTAGAACAATACTTTCATCCATAGCCACAGTCTCATCCAAAGTCTCTACTTCGTCTTCTATTTGATTGTCTAAATTCTTGTCTTTATTCTGATTTTCCAAATTTTCTTTTTCAATGTTTTCTATTGTCTTTGCTTCAGAGTCATTCACAACGCTATCAATAATCAACTCTTTTTTATTTGATTCTTGCATCATGTCTTCAGTTTGAACAGTTTTCAACTCTTCTAATCCAGTTTCCTTGTGCCCTTCATTAATTTCGTCAACAAAATCTTGTATCAACACCTCTATATTATCAATGTCTGGACTTGGTTCTCGTTTTATGGACTCTTTCATTCTGTCATGTGGTACTTTAGTAGCTCCAAGAGTTATGCTATCTCCAGAAACTGTCTTGAATGGACTATTGACGCTAGAAGTAGACGAGGCATCCATGCTCGAGGTTTCTCCCAATTCCAAAATTTTAGATGGAAGTTTCGTTGACTGAATCGATTCATCGGGTGTATTAAACGTAGGCTCGACGATATAAGTTGTTGGAACTATTGTTCCAGCATCTTGAACAATTTCATTAGTTAATACATCTTGTAGTGCGCTGTCTATCGGATTAATAGCGTCCATTTCAAGAGGTGCACATTCGCTTGATAATTCAATTTCATTAACAGTAAATATTCCATCCGTTTTGAGGTCATCTTCATCGACGAGAGCTGCATTTTCAAAGAATGGATCTTTCATTGAGCAAGGATTTTCAACTTCCGGTCTACCGAGTTCATCAATTTCAGTTAAAAGTGGAGTTACATTAATACCCATTTCAATGTATTTATTAATATCTTCGTCTGGTACTGTATCTGGCAAACCATCACTCGTAAGAACTGGCTCAATTATAAACTCACCTACAATTCCATCTGAAGGTAGTACTACGACCACATCGTCACCGATTTCCATCGGCGAATCGATAACTTCTGTCTCAATGCAAGAGCTGTCGACAAGCACCGGTATCGAATCGGTTTTTGCGAGGTCAATACTTATATCAGCGTGAATGTCACTTTTCTTTGTTAAGGCATCATTTAACGCTGGTTTTCCTTCTGTTGTTTGATCAGGAGTGGATTGGGGTTTTTCATTGACGGTAAGATCTGAAGTGGCAGATTCTCTAGATACATCTTTTGGTTCCTGCTTTTCAACAACTTTAGATTTTGGTGATTTAAGTTTTAACTCTTTACTGCCTTCAGATTTAATGTTTTTAAACTTATGACTATCAGCTTCGCAAGCTTTACAAACTTTTTTCTTTTTCTTCTGCTTGTCCGAAGTTTTTCCATCCGCTTTTGTTGGAGAATGTCCTGCTGCGCATTTTGTAACACTAGACTTTTCATCGGCAGCGTCTTCCGTAGTAACTGCTTGTGTTACTTCTTCGCTTTCAGATTTTTTTGCTGACTTATTTTCTTTTTCAAGTTCGGCCTTTTCCTTCATTCTTTCGTGCATGCTCGTACGCTTAAGTTTAACAGGCTTAGTATGCGGTTTGGTAGACTTGACAGCTACGATATTGGACGAAACTGGAGGCTTCGTCGTATCCTGAGATGACTCGCCATCACGCTTATTCGAGGGAATGTTAAGAAGATCATGTGTTAGCGAAACGGGATTATTTTCTAGATTTTTCAATTTCTCCTGCTCCTTCTTTTTACGCTCGAGCACTCTAGCTTTGTAGGCATTTATATCCAACTTTTTACTTTTCTTTGGATCAGAAGACTTGATCTCTGTTATAGCCTCCGTTTTCGCGCTTTCTTGTACTGGTTGCTTTACTTCGGTAGCTGCAGATACGGTAGTTTTCGTGGATTCACTTTCCTCCGTGAGACTATCATCAACTTTGACAATATCTTTCAATTCAGGATCAACGGTTTTTAGATTTTCTTTACAGGCTTGTTTAATACTCTTGAGGATTTCCTGTTCATTTTCTTGAGGTGAAACATCGGCTTGAGAAATCTCTGCAGTCACTGCTGGCGTTACCGCAGCAAGTGTCACCTTTACCTCTGCCGGCGTCGCCTTTATCTTTGCCGGCATTGCTTTTACCTCCGCTGGGATCGTCTTTACCTCTGTCGGGGTGGTCTTTACCTCCATCGGGGTCACCTTTACCGTAACTGGGCTTGCTGTTACTACAGTAGCAGCTACGACGTCCGTCAGCGTCGTAGTTATTGCTGGTTTCTCAGAGTTTACGGTTGTATCCGATGTAGCAGCTTTGTTTGTAAATGATTTAACAGTGGTAGCCGGCGCTGCTTTTTCTGCAAAAGCAACAGCATTCGCTTTTTGGGCAACAGCAGCCACAGCCGCAATCGTTTTTTCTGTTGCTTGAGCTGCAGGCATTGTAACAGAGACGGTTGTCGTTGCTGTTGTCATCGATTTAGCTATAACAACCTGAGTAGTCGGTGCTTTAACTGACTGAGCAGCTGCAGCAGCCGTTTTTGCAGCTGTTCTGAGTGCCGCTTTCATAGCCGATTGCGGTGCATTCTTTAACACAGATTGGCCAATAATTGCGGCTGGTTTTGTCAATGCTTTGCTATCAAAAGGCTTTCGTATAATGATTTTATCGGATATTTCGTGTTGTATAACTTTATCGGAGAATGTAACTTTTCTCGTAATACCGGTATTTTCATTTTGTTTTGCTTGTGTTTGTCTTGATTTGAGGGGATAGGGCCTAGCGACACCTATATTTTTCGGATCTAGCCTATTCACTGGATTCTTGAACAAGACTGTACGTCCGCCTACGGCTGCCAATGTAGCTGCAACCTCAGGTTCTTCTTTTATTTCTTTCTTAATTTCATCTTCAGTTAACAACTTATTTGGCATGTCTTCGTCAGACTCCGAGTCAGTGTTCCTCGAGCGTTTTTTATGCTTCTTTCGACTGCGCTTCTTACGCTCTTTTTTGTCCTTTTTCCTTCTAGCGCGCTTTTTTGCTTTGCGCTCTTTCTGTTTATTCTTCTCGCGCCATTTCCGTTCGATTTCTGCAGCTACTTCGTCTCTTATCGTTTCGTTAATTGATTTCTTTTTAGCAATTTTTTCGCTTTCTTTAATTACTTTCAGTAGTTGAGTAACATCGGGAGATGTCTCTTGGTCGGAGTTAGAAGAGGATGTTGAGGTAGAGTCCTCGTCGCTGTGAGAAGAGTCGTGAATGTGATGTTCATTGAGAGTCGCGTCATCATCGTTGAGTCTCAGTCCTTGCATTTTGGTGAATTCGGAAACGGTGACTTCGAGTTCTCGCTCGAAAGCCCCGCGGTCCATCGTCTTGCCGTATTTGGCGTCCCATTCTTCTTTGGTAAGATTTCTATAAGCGTCAATATGCTCGCGTTCTTTTCTCATCCAACGCTCGACGAGATCTGTCTCGAAATCAGTATCGCTCTGACGATGCTTACTTCGGGTCTCGTCCGATGCGGTGCTAGATTTTGCTTTGGCTATGCCAGCTGAGAAGATGTCGTCAAGATTAAAAGCAGGTCTGTTCTCGTTATGTTCGCGCCTAGTGCCGGATTGAGGAGACGGAGCCTTCGCTGCCTGTCTGACCTTAGCAATACCCGCGGAAAAAATGTCATCAATGTCAGCCATGTTAACGACTGGATTCTCCTGCGGCTCATCTGGTTGAACATTGATTTTGGCATGTTCGCGCAAAATGTAATCCTGTGTAGCCGTGTATTGGGTGTATTCAGAATCGATCTGCGTCGAAGTCGATGTCATTCGTGCCCTGTTACTCGCTGCTTTTGCCATCTGCTGTTGAAACTTCAATCGCTGCTCTTGGCGAAAGGCTTCTGCTTTTTGCTTAGGGTCATCGCGAATAACTTTGACGGTAACTTTTCGTTTCTCCTTGTGGTGAGGTTGAGGTACTGACTCAGCAACGGGTTTGGGCTCTCTTTTTCGTCTAACTTCCTGATGCGTTGTCAACACAGGCATATCAGGTTGTAAATGCTGTACAGTTGTTGCCAGCTGTAATATAGACGATTAGAATGTTAAAAAATTATTCGAGAAATATTACCATGTAATGTATATAATAATAATAATAATTACGATAGAAATATTACTATAATAGAAATATTACTATATATTAGAAAATAAAGCTTCTTAAACTAAAACCATTGAAAGGGGTATTTTAAAAGTCTATTTCTTTCAACCTAGTTATAACGTCCAAATTTTTTATATTGTTTTATCAGTATCATCATGTGAGCTTTGTTAGTCCATTTTTTTTTTTCGAACAAATAAAAATGAATTCAAATAAAAAAAAAAAAAAAAATAAAAAAAAATATACATTGATAACATCCGTTGACATTACAATAATTTACTTATTCATAGAATTTAAATGGTTTTAAGATAGATGTATATTTAATGCTTTTTGCAACGCAGCGCAAATATTCGTTATTAAAACGGCGTGATTCATTCTTACGTCATCCTATTACATTTCTTTCAATAGTCTATAAAGTAATATAAAAAATTTTTTTGTGACATCAAAATAAAAAAATATTGTATGCAATAACAATCGCGTGTGTAGCAATAACATAACTATTTTAAGTTAAATAATTTTAAAATAACTAATGCTATTTCATCATTTTCAAAGTATTTAACCAAAATTTTGCTTTAGTTTACAGTATCTATCAATACTTTTTTGATTAATTAATAATATATTTACACATATGTGGAGAACATGAATGTATTTTTTTAATTGCATTAAGTATTGAAGTAGTTGCTTGTGGATCTTCCTGTAGCATAAAAAGTAAACAGTCTTTTCATAGGTCAGCTTTTAAGAGTAGTTATATTTTCGCACCACTACATTCGAACGTCGCGAATAGATCGAACCCTAAAAATAACGCGTGGAGTGAAAGTCGAATCATTCATTTTCCATACACCTTAGTTGTGCTGGAAATCTACTTCAATCTTTTTAAAGTGGAAAGTTATAAGTTATATCCTTATTTTTTGTTTAATTACAATATATAATTTTTTAACAAAGAAAAAAAAACATGACAGATAACGTGAATAGATAACTTTTAATATGAGTTTTTCATCATAATATTAATTTTAACGCGTGATTACTTGATTTTCTTATATAAAAATATTTTTACGTTAACATATACTCTGTCACATTTCCACGTAATTGCATGAAATATTTTTATATCAAGTTTCTACCTATGCCATATAAAGAATTTAACCTAGAAATACAGAAAATTTATGACATTTACAAAATATAATATTGCATCTTATTATTATCTTTTATGTAAAAATACCTTTATTACATCCCACTCCTATATATAAATTGTATTTAAAAATATCATCAGTTAGAATAAAAAAAATACATTTACCAAATTATATTTTTAAAAACCCAAGATATATAGGAGAAAAAGGAAGAATTTTATGAGAAGCTTTATATGATATAATTAAGATACAAACCTCTGGTTGAAGAGCTGTTATCCCAAGCTCTGCAAGTGATACCGTTTCAGCTACGAATGCCGGTTGGGCGGCAGCCGTCGTAGGTATAGCTGTTGCAGAAGTCGATGCAGTTGCCTCGAACTGCAGTGGATCAAGTTGCAATACCACGTTCAGGTGATGAATGAACTCCGTAGGCAGGTTCGAGATGTCGACAGTTGCGTTAGGATCGAGCATGGCATTCAATTGATTCATGAACTCCTCTCGATCGTACTCCTTGATTCTTTCGTCCTCAGTCATCCGAATTTCCTGATTAATGGAGCTCTTTTTCTCCTTCACCAGGCGATTCATGGCAATGTCAAATTTCCTGAGACTCGAGTGATTAAGCATGTTACGAATTTCGTTTTTGCTCATTTTGAGGAACCTGTTGATGACACGGTGTTTCCAGTTAGCCTCCTGAGAGCTCTCCTTTCTAGGTTTCTTCTCTAGTGCTTTGACAGCCTTGCGACTGTCTGTAGAGCCGGTATCGGTCGGTGACTGGACGCTGGAGGCGACTATGCCCAGCAACGGCACCGTCCCGGCTAATGGCACAGTTGTGGTTCCGACGAGTGGCACCGCTCCACTCGTCAGCGGAACTGTGACGAGCGGTAAGGTTGTTGTGCTTGCTGTCGGGTTCACTAGCGATGCGTGCTTCATCAGGTCTTCAGCCATGTGTTTGTCCATAGGTATCGTCTGCGAAACTTTCAATATGTCCATACCTGGACACATTTGCGCAGCTTGCTCAAGAGTCGCCGGCTCGATGCCTACGCTCGTTGGGGCCGCGCTTGCCATCGTCGACGTGGCCGTGACCAGTAGAGGGGCCGACATCTTAGGCAAACTAGAGTTGGAGTCGGTAGAGTGCAACACCGGCGGGGAGATAGGTTTCGGTGCAGCTACGACTAGAGCAGCTGCAGTAGCTGGGTCAAGGACGGCGGCCACCAAGGTCCCCGCTACAGATGTAGCGATTGGAGCGATTACAGGCGCGATTACGGGAGCAGCGACGGGAGCGATGACTGGTGCAACCACTGAGGTTGCAGTTGTCACCGCTGCCGGTGCCGTCGACGTGGTTGCAGGCTTGTCATCGCTCATACTCATGAGCTGTTGGGCGAACTCCATGGCTTCCTGCATTTCCTCGAGGCCGTCCTCGTCGAAGCTTATCGAGAGGCCGGCGGTGGTGGGGGCAGGCGGTGCCGTCAAAGTACTAGCCGTGCTCGTGAGACCGCTTACCGCGAACGGTAGCGGTGGTATAGGCTCAGGAGTGGGTAAGGGCGGTACAGGCAGCGGCGCGGTGGGCACTGGGTGCGCCATGGGTACCGCAGCGTAGCCCATCTGTACCGGTGGTATGTAGGATGGGTAAGTCGGCATCATCACCGGTGGAGGGGGCATACTTGTCTTGTTAGCGTCTAGCGGTGTAGTCGCCCCGCTCAACATCAGGGTGGAGCGTTCCGTCATTGACAATCGCGGGTCGAAAATTAGCGGTGGCTGTCGAACCTCATCCTTTTTCTCCGTGCTGGTTCCGAGGGGCTTGCGCGGGTCGAAAGCGGGCGGGGGTTGGAGCACGTCGGGCTCGTTTTTCTTCAGAGGATCGCCGCCGACTGCCGCAATGTTTCGTGGTGGTAACTTTGTATTTGGTAAAGCAGGTGGTGGCTTACTGAAGTCATTCGGTAGTTCTGTTGAAAATACAATATTTGTGAGAATATTTTACACAACTATTTGCTAATATTAAAAACATAATAATTCTTAAATATTATAGTACTATATTTATTAGTTGTTACGCATTCAGTTCAGATAAAATAATAACTAAGATCAAATTAACTTATAGTTGAAACAAAAACTTAATAATAATTTAAAAAACAAAATCAAATGTAAGTCGAATTAGTTTTCGTTTTCTTATTCATGACTAATCAATTTAAAAAGATTTATTATGAATTGCCTAGTGATGGTTGTAATTTTATTAAATAAATGCTGTCAGATTTATAGTTTTATGTAATAATAATATATTGTCTTTTTATTATTATACAAGGCATATTATTATATATTTATTTAAGATATTGTATTTGAATAAAATAATTGAGTAATCAAATATAAAACTAAAATAGTTTCTGTATAATCATTTTAACATAGGCGAGCGAAAAATAAATATAAATAAGAATATGCCCAAAAGATTATCTAATTTTGAAATATAAAAAAGTATTATGCTGCATTATTTTGTAAAATGATATAAAAACTCATAGAATAATAATTTTCTTCACATTTATTATTACATCTAATGATGTAAGCAATAGTTACAGCCATTTTATTATATAAATTTAGCATATTCCAAATAGTTACATATTATTCATAATTGTTTATTCTATCATGAAAACCTATCTCGATCTAAAGTTGAATGTTTATAAATCATTGATTTTTGTTTATTTTATTGTTGTCGACAAAGTATTTCACAAACTTGAATAAAATAATGATGTAGAGATAAGGAATATTTTAAAATTAAAAAAAGAAAGTTTAACAAATGTTTTTTCATTAGCACTATATAAGATTAACTATTCATTCATTTACATAAGTATATTAAAATTGAAGCTGTACAGTTAAAAAATGTAAATTAACCAATAGTGACTCATTATTGTCAGTCTTCTTTTTAATGTAATATTTAACCCTGCATAAAAAAAAATTACAGTGTTAAGAATGTTAAGAAATAATGTAGAAATGAAAAATCGCTCACCATCAAAAGACGCTGGCCAAGGCGTCGATAACCTGGGCGTGTAACCCAGTGTCGGTGTGAAGTTGCTTGACGAAAAATTGGCTGTGGTACTAGGTGGCGGGCACATGGCAACAACGGGCGCCGTTGCCGTCGTTGCCGTCGCTACAGTTGTCGTACTCGTCGTTTTCGTCGTTTTCGTCGTCCTTGACGTCCTCGTCGTCTTCGTCCTCGTTGTGCTAGAACTTGGCTCGTATTGACTACTCGCCAAGGATTCGGAGCACGGCTCTGACTTGGACAGCTTGGACGGCGAAGACTGGTCCTGGTCTGATAGTGGCTGCTGCGACTCCTCGCCTGAAGCAGTCACAGGATCACAGATATTAGCTGCTGCACTGTCCATCGTATCCTGCGACTGTTCGCTGCTTCCAGCTTGCAGTATGTGCATGACGTTATCGAAATCGATGGGCTCCTCGAGTGGCGTTACTGTCTGATCGGCGCTACACATGGGCACCTCTTCGACGTGCGCAACCATATGCCCATCGCCGTATTCCCCACTCAATAGGTCGTGGGGCATTCCAAAATCGTCCATTTCTGGATTGCCAACACTGTCCACTATGAGCTGGGTTTCGTCAAACGGTTCCTTTGACGACAATGAAAACTCATTAAAGTCTACTTTGCTTGTAGGGTCAGATTCAACTCTACGACCAATGTCTTTAAAGTCATCTTGTGTCAACTTCAACTCTGGAGGTTCGTGCCTCAATTCAGGTATACCTGAACTTCCTCTCGCAGGGCAATCCTCTTGAGAGGCAGAGTTCGTAGGTGGGTCATCAGTCCTTACAGCTGTGGTCGCCTCAATGAGATCCTGCTCCCAGAAGGTTACTCTCTCTTCATCAGTTATGCTGGACAAAGACTTCTTCAATTTTGCTGCAGTTTCTGTTATCTTCTGTAAACGCTCCTCCTCAGAGCCCAGTAGAGGCTCCTGGGGCTTGTCCGGAGGTGGAGAGAGGCTACTAGGGCTACGGTATGGACTGGAACGTCTATTTGAATAGGAGTATGGCCTACCTGGACCTGGATAACGCAGGTTGGGGCCTCTGGCATTGTTACCTCTACCCCTGTAGTTCTGGTAGGGTCTGTCACTTCTGTCGAAGCGATCAGATCTGTCCCTGTCACGGTCTTTGTCCCTGTCTCTCTCCCTATCTCGATCTCTGTCTCTGTCTCTCTCCCGGTCCCTGTCAAGCCTGTCAGATCTGTCTCCAGACCTGTCCGACCTATCTGACAGGCGGTCATTGGAGCTTGTTCTATCCCATGCAGACTCAAAGGGCGGTTGCCTGGGATAGCTGCCCTTCGGGAAAGATTGTTGTGGCCGGCCATCTGGCCTCTGCCTCCATGGCTGGTAGGGTCTGTTGTTGGGTGGACCCCGACCGTCGCCATTGTCCCGGCTCTGCCAGTCGGACCCGCCGGAGGGTGGCCTGCCCGCGCCTCGGTTACGATTTTGCTGCTTCACGTTCGGGTGAGGAAATCGGGGCCCGCCAAAGCCATTGGAGGTCGGCCGCGTACGCTGTCCATAGCCCCGGCCGCGAAAGCTGCCACCGCCGCCGCCTCCGCCGCTCATTGCACTCTCGTTGCGAGCGTGTGGCACACGCAGACACGGAGGTGCGTCGCCTCCTCACTGTCTTCTTCCCGAGCGAGAGCGCTCGTCGAAGCTTACGGCATGCTGCAGCGTAGTCCACCCGGGCCCGCCGTTGCTCGCCGTTGTTCCTTTGCAGCTGTCCTTGTTTCGCTTGCCGGACTCACCTGTCACAGAACCGAGCGACCTGCACCCGCGGGTCGTCCTCCTATCATCGTCTCACCTCCGTCTTCGGCTGCGTCTGCTGCTTCAATGTATTCCGTTCGCGTGCACGAGAACTGCGAAAACAAAACAAACGTGAAGGATACGTTACAACACTCTCTCTCTCTCTCTCTCTCTCTCACTTTCTTGCACACCTATATATATTCGCCGAGCACGCGTGCAAGTAGCGGAGGCAGAAAGAGAGATCAGTACTGGTCGTCGTACATTTTGACGCCACTCGACAGACGGAAATTACCGGAGGGTGGCTTTCGCCCGAGGGGCGTCAATGATTACTGTGAGAGTACAGTGTAGACCGCGTGCGTATATACAGCACACACTCTCACTCTTTCTCGTATTTTTAGACTTCGCGTATGCAGACGGAGGAGCCACCGCGCGCAGGGCACTCTCTCACTCTGTCTCTCTGTCGACTCCGCGCTGTGGTGTATGCGCGCGCCCGCTACACACTCCAACTCTCACCACTGGCCGTCCTCCCGTCCGCTCTCTTTTGTCGCCTCTCACACGGGCACGCAGACAACCAGGCAGCCCACACAGGGCAAAGCCGAAAGGGTGACGACGCCAGGTCGCACGCACTGATCTTTCTCGTTTAGCGCGCGATGTAAAGATGACAAGTCGCGTATACAGGTATATATACGTACATACAAGCGTTAATGTACGTGGTTGTACTCTGCTTTGGCTGGCCAGACAAATCGCGCGTGTCTGTCGTTTTCGCTCTCTCTCTCTTCCTCGGCTGATGTGCGTTATACGCGCGTACGATGTGTGCGCGACACACACACGGAGTCACACGAGCGGCCGTGTCTGACCTAACCTCAAAAGCGCTTTCGGCGCGGCCGTCGTCCAGCGATGGGGCGCCGCTCTCAAACTACGCGCCCGCGCGCGCGCACAAGCAGCGTGAGCACGCTTCGTTTGGGCAGCCACTTCTTCTTCTTCTCGTTCCTCTTCTCCTTCTGCTGTCGTTTACCCTGGTACAGGTTCCAAGTGAATCGGTTCCCAGAGGACGGTTTCGGCACGTCCGTGTTTTATATAGTACACCACGCGACTGGAGGCTCCCGGTGAGCGCTCGTCCGAGTGCGCACGCACGCCACACTTGTGCTGCTACTCTTGCGTGTCGAATTCTCTCCCGTCGTTTCGACGACGGCGACGTCCGTCGAAGACGACGAAGGACACTGGTGTAGTGCTGCAGCAAGAACGAAACACGGGTGCGGGTGTTATCGGCACGCCGCTCGCTCTCGTGTCTCTTCTTCACTGCACACACGCGCACGAACAGTAGTTTTACTAGCTGCTGCGCTGCTCTTCGACCCTCTCTCTTTCTCCGGAAACAGCGCGCGCGCGGCACCGTGCGGAGAGCGATACAGAGCAGCATACAATGCGAAAAGCTTCTTTGGCTCTCGTCTCTCCTCCGTCTGTCTGTCTCTCTCTCTCTCTCTCTCTCTCTCTCTCTCTCTTTCTCTCCTCGTCCGTACCCCCTCTCTCCCCCTTCGTGTACCTATGGCGGCGCGCTAGAGTATAGAGTCAGAGAGAGGAGAAGCGACTTGCTAGGGCCTCTAGCGGCTCTCAGTGGTCGCTCTCCTTCTTTTTACCCGCCGTGTGTATTTATTGTCGATTGTCGTGGACGACGTCGAGCGGTCGCTAGCGGCCTGTAGCGCGCCACTGCGCGGCGAGGGGGGTAAAAATCACGCTGCTCTCGTCACCTCGTCGGTCTCTTTTACTAAGTAACAAGTTCGACGTCCCTTTCGGTTAGAGCCGTCTTCTTGGACCGTATGCGTGTCGCTCGCCCGAATCGATTTTTAAGTCGCAAAAGCGAAGCCGCATGTTGTTTTTACGTTGCTGCGATTGCCATCGCCATGTTGCTGCGGATCATTCTCTTACTCTACTCCCCTCTCCCTTTATTCCGTGTCGATCCGTTCGGGGACCGTCGTACTCATTAACTCTCTCGCTCAGTACTTATCTTCCCGGTGTCTGACGCATAGATTTTCGAAGCAACACTTACACATAAATTTTCTAGCGCGCGCTCTCTCTTTCTCTCTCACTCTTTCGTATGAAGTATCGCATAATTATCGCGTATACCTATATATACTATCGCCCTCTTGCTCTGGGTGAGCGTCTCAGTTGCACGCACGTGTGTGCGTGTCTCAGGTTGAGCGCTAGCGGTGCGGCAACGTTGCCGTGTTCCCGGGGTTTCGCTCGTCTCTTTCTATCCCTCTTATTCTCTTTCCCTTTCTCTTTCTCCCGTGCCCCTTTAATGCTGCCTCCTGCCTGGCTCGTGAGGATTACACGAACAGTCTCCCTCGTGTTCCAGACTTCTAGTAGCGCCGTATACGCCGTGATAAAAGTCTTGCGCGATCGATTATCGCTCGTTACGTAAAGACAAACCCGCGCGAGCGTCTAGCATTCTCATGCTTATCGTAATCGCAAGACAGTAAAAAGGGGCCTTCATACATGTACACACATACACTCTCGTGATGCTTATGTACCACGACAACTCCACTCTCCGGCGTCTTTTTGTTCATTCATTATTCCGTCCGCAGGAGAAATATACACGACACGAGGAAGCGAGTTGCTCCGGCGGTGAAATCGGAGCCCGACCGCGACTCGACGGAGAGCAAGTGTCGCATGATTCCTTCCTCTCGCGTGCTAGAGTTTCGCGTACTTACGACTATGCTTATTGTAAGCCGGTAGGCAACCACCGGGCGTGTACGTATATACGTCGCGCAACGTTGCTCATCTACGCGGCCACCATACATGCATATATGACAATCCAGTATATAGGATACATAACACTTACTCGCGGTTGATGCGTGTTAGGCAAAATGACGAAATAGCACGGTTCCGAGGGAATGATTTCTCAAGAGTGAGCGCGATCACAAGCGCAAGTGTGGGTAGGGCTGACCTTCGGGCCACTTTCGGCTACGCGCGACCGGCGAAGGTTAACCATATTAAAGAAAAGGTTCCGAAGAATCTCGCATATTTATATGTACGGACGTCATTTCGGAGCACGACTATTTACATAATAAACAAGTGGTTGCTCCGTTTTGGTTTACAGCGCTTTTCACCCCCCAATTTTACTCAAAGGTACATATGAGAATGACACCGATCGATCAGAATTACAGCATCGAGCGTCAAAATCATTGTCGACTATATATGTCAATAAATTGCACAAGAGCGCGAATTATCCTCTTCTCACGTAACCGCGAGCACGCTATTATGCTGAATTACCGATACAAAGAAACAGCTGAGCAGCGCAACATAACACAACACACTACTACGAAATTTGAAAATCTCCCGCCACGCGTCGCCACAGCGCAACGTCGCATTTATCTTATACAGTGCGTGCACAGCGAGCAGTCCTGCGTGGGGAAAAAAAAGTCTCCGTAGGTCTACGTATGGACACCACCTACTTCCTCCCACGAGAATCGTGAGCCAGTGGCCAATCACACCGTTATTCGCCAAAAGTTAGAGAGTTTCAGGGTTGTAAAAAAACATTGTAGGAATCCGGTAAGAACGTATAGGTATATTACATATATATATAGCTCTCCCGGCAACGACACGGCGAGAGCGAGGCTATAGTGTATACAGTCGGAATTCGTCATAATATATAGGCGCTTGGATTATATACTCCAAATCGATAAGACGCGGGAGCGTTTGGCGCGCGTTTTTCGAATCCTAGCTTGAGCCGTGGGCATGTATTATTCGCCTATAATTTTCTATTTAATACAAAGCGCCTATGTGTGCATATACTTACACATCTGGCACCGAATACGAGAACGATGTGTATATAATATACAGCATGGAAGCTCCGTACGGACCAATCAGCAGCTGGGACGCGAGTACGCTCTGTCTCTTTTGATTCCCTTTATTGGAAATTATTTCACACTCCCTTTCGCTGCTCCCCTCTATCCCGGCGTATGCACATCTCTTCTTCTCCCTCTCTCCCAGTGTTGGGCCAAAGTCTCTCCCTCTCTTTTTCTCGCTCTCTTCCACACCGATACACACTGCAGTATAGCAATTTCTTCTCCCGGCTGTAGTAGGCAAAGGAGGGGGGAGGAGAAAGTGAAACAGAAGGAGAGAGAGATAGAGAGAGCGCAGACGCTTTGTTGTTTGGCTTTACTCCGCCTTATCGCGCATGTCGCGAATTTTCCGCACGCCCCCGCTATGACGTGCCGGCGCCAGTTTTCGGCGTATAATGCATAACGCGATTGTACGAAAGAAATTCAAGAAAATGCGAGCGCCATCCGAGCTTTCGCTCGCATGTGCTAAACGTGCGAAATATTGTCCGATTTTCCATATTTGGGTTGCCCATAAGAGCTGTGGAGAGCGCGTGGGCGAGACGGGTTTATCGCTAATACTTATACGTGACATACTACTCATTGTGTTAGCGGCGACGCTGCCATTCGGGAAGCAATAGCGGCTACATGTTATTGGTACTTCGACATTGTGAACTATACGTTGTACAAGAGTAATTATTCTATAGAGTACGAGAAGTTATGTGTTTAGGCAGGAACTCTAATGTTTTATTCGTAAATTTGTAAATTTTATTAAAGAGGAATAAGTAACTATAATCGAGAAAAGAAATATATTATATTTAACGCTCATTAAAATTCTATATATTGCTCGTGGGTCGTTTTGCACAACTATGTAGTTCGGTGATTTATATGGGCTGAACGACTTTACTATACCAGAAATCTTTGGAACCAGTTATCGAAGATACTTGAAATTTTCAGACTTTTAATAAATACATAATTAGAAAGATTAAGTATCCGTTTTGCGTGGTTTTAAATGAAGTTTAACAATATTTTAATGACAGGATTTCGGGATAGGTACATAAAATCATTCAAATTTAAAAGAAATCAACCAATTTAAATACAAAATTACTTAAATTAATTTTTTTTAAATACAAAATTACTTAAAATAATTTTTTTTAAATACAAAATTATTTAAATTATTTTTTTTAAAAAACAAAATTATTTATTTTTGAAAAAAAAAACATTTCTGAAAAAAAAGTTCCCTATTTACTTTGTGTTTCATCTATAGTAAATAAAACTATTCCAGCCAAAGTATAGTTTTAAGAATATCTTAACGTTGTAATTATGTGGAAAATCAATAATACCTGGGCTGCTACATATAAATTTAAATTCACACCTGTCGAGCTCCCCCGCTCAAAATTAAACTCTCGCAGTACCTCGCCGGTGGGAAAACTGGCGCTCCTTAGATTTTTTCCACTCCTAACCTTATATTCCTCCCTTCTTTACCCCGCTGAAAACCGTTGAACCTCCATTTTCAAATTCGAGAAAAAAACGGCATTCCCCCCACAGCCGCACGTTTCCCCTTGTTTCCATATACATGTATGTATATATGATCTAGTGCGTTGAGCGAATGTCGCCTCAATCATCAACATACAACAATTGAATGCAGCACGCACTTCCGGTCTGTGCACCGCCGGCTATGCGCATGCATGAGGTACTCCGAAAAACTTACAGTCATTGGTGTAGTTCGTAGTCGCTGTCGTCGTCTGCCCCCCTTCCCCCTCCACTTCCTAAACTTCCGCGCACGCCGCACGGTATGGATTGGGAGGAGAGGGGAAAGTCAGGGTACCATTAGTAACGAATAAGTGTATAACGAGATTGGCAAGGTAGAATATCTGCTGTGGTTGGTAGATTTTGCCGTTAAGCAGCCACCCAGCCGGTAGCGAGCTGGTCATTCAGCTTTCTCTGAGAATGTTAAGTACTTATGTTTGTAAAGTTGGTACCTGCCTGACTGTCAGAAACTGACGGACAAATGAGAATAGACCCAGCTCAGCTGCTCGAGGAAATGTTGACTGTTTTAATATAAAGAGAGTATAGGTATAGCGCAGCATAACTGTTTATTACTATTTATAATTTATTTGCATGAATGACAATATTTATAAATTAATAAAATTAGAATTGATTGATTGATAAAAGGGAGAAAAATAAACCGTGGTTTTAAATAAAGATAATAACCTGGTTTTGAGAGAAATATTTCCATCTTCATCATTGAATGGATTATTTTAATTATTTTACATGACAGAGATAATTTTTATTATTACATTCATTTTTGGTATCACTTTCAGACGTTCGTATTTTTCAATCAGGTTTCAAATATCATCTGTTAGTGTTCATCTGTAGTATCAGAAAGTGCCGGTGATATTAGTCAACATAAGGCATACAACTTGTATTTATTTATAAAAATTTTAATTTGAGGTGCTCATGTTTTCGCAACTGCTAAATATACCCACGGTCAGCTGAGCCACAGAGCACAGTGCTATAAACCATTATTCGTTAGCTACGTCAGTCAGATACAGAGACCAAGTTTGTATTACCAACTTTGCAAATGAAACCTGCTTAGATGAAACCGGCCAGCCCATGCTATAGCCTATAGGTTAGTTGTTTCTCTCTTTCTCTCTCTCTATAGTACTGGCGTGTGTATAATAGAGAGCAGGAGGAGCAAGTAGTTGATTGGATGACCAAGGTGGGGTATCAAAGACGCGGGAAGTTTGAATAGTAACAGAAAGATGTAATAAATAAATAAATAAGGTTAATTCAAAGGTTATGAATAATTGGTTAAAAAAATATGTATATAATATTTTCTTCGTGTAGAGAGGATAAACGTTGCAATGCAAAATAATTTAATCGTTTCGACATAATTCAAAGATTGTAATTATAACTAGATTTTGTTTAGAAAATAAGTTTAATTGTAATTATAATTTCTGAATTCTTAATTACGACCAATATTCTTTTATATTCATTGAAAGTAAAATAAAGGGATCACCTAATTTCATATTTACAAATAAATGTATCAATAATTTTCTTTTTCCATTATAATTTTATCTAAAGTCTTGTTTTATCAGTCATAGGTATATTAGAACAGAAAATCGTTTCTAGTGAATCTCTCTCTCCTCTCTTAGACGACTGAATCATCAAACCACTCAAACAATTACATCATGTTACCATTAAATTGTTTACCAACACCTGTTCCACCGTCATCGATTACTCATATGTTTTTTCAAACTCTGCGCAATTGTCACCGCTCGTGTATTTCACAGACCTTTGAAAACCCTCGATATTCTACGCCTACAAAATACTTCAGACAACTTCAGCTGCTTCAACAGACGTACTTACGCTTACCCAAAGTTGTTATCTACATTCACGTGCTTCGTCTTCGTCGCTCGGCAGGCATATAAGTATAGATCCCGCATACGCGCTCAGTCGCTGCTAACGTACATAACCTTTCGAGCGAAAGGAAGCCGTGGTACATGCAGGGAGTACGGGGCGGTATCGGACTGAAACTCGGGATAGGTGGCGATAGCAACCACACTACCACAGAATCAGCTGTGTGTGTAGCAAGTAGGTGCGCCATTTTGGCGGCGTCGCTGCTATCGCCAGTACCTATTCCAACAGTACAGTCTCAAGCTCAACCCGATACATCCTCGTATATTACTCTCTGACTCACACATATACGCGCGTGCGCGTGGGCAGCAGTGGGGGAGAAAGAGAGAGAGAGAGAGAGAGAGAAGCAGTACCGACAGAGATGAGTTACTGAGTAGCTGTCTCGCCTATACTCGACAATAGTAACATCGTCGTGTCCCGACGGTCGACTGCCGTGCAGCAATCGTCGGTCGCCGCGTTGCCGCCGCCGCCGTTGTCAGTGTGCCGTGTGTATCTTGTTTGTTGCTAGAGAAGTTCGCGAGCAGCCGGTGGGAGAACCAGGCTTATTCTGTCGACGAGAGCCAGGACTCAGGCGAGAGCAACGAGAGCCGCACCTGAACGCAGCAGCACCTGCTTTCACCCGCTGTTACCTGTACGGCTACAGGAAAAGAGAAGGCAGCAAAGATTTACGAGTAGCAGGTACGGGATTGCATACGGCGAGGATCAGAGCGAGAGCTTTTTCCCTGGTGCGCAGGGAAAAGCCAAAGCGCGAGCACGTACAGCCGGGGCTCGGGCTGCAGTGGATGGGAAAGATGGTTGACGTGCCTCACGTTGCAGCTAATCTATCGATTTTCCTCGCGGTGCGCGCGCCAGGCGGGTCACAGCCAGCCGCCTTCCTATTATATCTCTACACCTCCCTCCTCTCCCACCCACTCGCTCTTTTCTCTCTCTTTCTTACTCATGTAAATATAGAGTTTCGTGTATAACGGAAGAAGCGAAATGAGCAACGTCACAGTCAAATGCTGATATATACTTATTTTCGCTTTCTCTCTCCCCCCTCCCTTCCCCCCCTCTCTCATTTTCTCTTCAACTAATTACTCCAAAATGTTACCGATCCTCCGTCGCTTTTCTAACTCAAACTCATGTACTCAGGAATGCCAGATACCTTTAATGGCTGAGCTATCCTTTCCTTGCAATAGAGTAAGCTTTTGTTTCTTCTTCCCAAAATCAATGCAGCTTGGTTAATGATTTGCCATGAGATTCGTGCAATTGTGCATAAAAACTAAAAATCGTCTGCATTACAGCGAGTGTGCGGCGACCCGCCTGCCACCTGACATTGACGTCCGCGAGGAACGGTATAAACAGAGTGGGACAGAGAGAGAGAGAGAGAGGCAGTAAGAGAGATAGATAGAGAGAGAGAGAGAGAGCGAGAAAGTGTGTTGAGGGCAAGGCTGCTAGGCGCGCCGCGTGCGCACTTCACGGCGCCGCCGTCACTACTGCTTCTATATATACATGTACGACACAGACACACACACGACACCCACATATATCCCCAGCCGATTGTCCAGGGGTGTAAGTATTACATGAGATTTCGCGCTCACTTTGACACGGCTTTTCGCGCCGCTGTGTCTCGTATAGGCTTATAGGTATGTGAACACAGGGGAGGGGAGAGAGATGTGCGGATTGACGACGGATCGAGGAAGATTGATAGTGTGGGAGGGGGGCGGAGATGGTATTGTAGGGATACAGAGATGTGCCCAGTTCAGAATTGGGAGGGTATATAAGCGAGAACGTTTTCTTTTTCATGCGAGGGAACAAGCTTCGAGGTGGACATGCTTTCGGAGAGCATTTTCGGCAGGGTTGGTAGTGTAAATGATCGTCGACAGGGATTCGCATCGAAAGTTTCTTTTTTTTATAAAGATGTTAAATAAAACTTGTAGCACTTTGTGAGCCCGCGTTAACATTTTAGATAAATGTTTTAATTAATGAGTTTTAAAGCACAGACAATAAGATTAAAAGAGTTTGAAATCGTTTAAAATTAAGTAAATGTACTTGCTGGAATGTGATGATAAATATAAAATTATTTGATTCATTATCAGAATATATTTTATTACTGTAAAATTATTCTAATATGTAATTAACTGATAAGGGATGATAACGTAGTTGCATGTATATATGCAGTTGTATGCAAAAATCATTGATCCTAATGTCAAGGTCGATACTATTTACTTGATATATTATGAATGCGGCGAAGATAAAAAATTCAAGTTATTTGTATTCAGCGACACGCAAGCAGAAATTAATTTTTAATATTCAATTTCTTATATTTTGTATATGAAGTGACAGGCATTTCCGTTTTATTTTTCCAATTCAAATGACGAGTTAGAATAAGTAAAATCTTATTATCAGCGTGGTCATAGAAATAATTATATACTTACGTTTTTCCGAATACCTTTTCAAGCAGCCTCGTAATAAACAATATGCATCACAAATTATAAGAAATCAGTTTTGTTACAATGAGCGTATTCCTGAGTCACAGATCTATAATTGAGATTCCGCTACGAATCGTTCACCACTAAAAATAATCTTGATAGTTCCTGCGAAATGCGAGCGGGGATCCACAGGCAGATACAAAACTGCAGAGACGTGCACTTGATCGATTTAAGAATAAACATGCATTTCAATAACGTATATTATTTATTACGAAAGACCAAACGTTGCGACATGCAATAAAATATAGTTTCTATGAAGCATATACCCAAACACAGATATAGAGCATAGTAAACAAATAATAATAGTTAAAGGTAGCTTTTAGTTTGTATAATAAAAGGTAACTTTTTCTCGTGTAATAATTTCGATAACGTTTAGAAAACGTTGTAATCTTCAAAATTTTCAAGGCTACACGAACATATCACAACACAAACTGTTTTACAAAGTAAGTTGTGCGGAATGAAACGGCGCGTGCTATTATATAGTTAAATATTTAGTTAAATCAACGAAAACTTTTAATTAGCTTGATGAAAACATTAAGTACAAATAACAGAGAGTTAACTTTGCTTAACCTTTTTAACTGAAGTTTCACGTTCGGATCGATAAACCGTTATTAGCTTTTAGTGTAAATTCTTATTATATATTTAAATTCAGGTTTGCAAAAGCTTTTTAATTAGCAAGGATATGTTAACTAAAATATACTATATTTTAATGGTAGAAAAATATTTCAATAAAAATGGACGGAATAATTTATAATAAGTTTGTGGAACTAAGAGAATTACAATACCCAATAAATAAAAACCCACTGCATTTTCGAAAATTTTTAATATTATAACAAAATCGAACTTACTTTTCAATATACTTTTTAAGAAAGTTTAATATTCGCCATCATTATAAATGTCTATTTTTATAGTATAGCATAAAGATTCTTTAATAAAGCAATCCTCTTACTTTTTTACCGCTGAAACATGCAATCCGCTTGAATACATAAACACAAACGATAAAAGCAATACACTTAATTCCTCTTCTGCGACTCTATACCAAATACTTTCGTCTCATTTACCGCGCTGAAAAATCCGTTCGGGCGGAATATTAAATTCCGACGCGATCGCCGACACGTGCATGCCCATCATACTATACAAACTTCCTCTCCGCTCAATAAAGTGACAAATCGCCTGCGCAGGCACGGCGCTTGTCCTGATGAAGCTAGGGTGAAAAAAAACACAGGAAAATCCATCCCGCTCGATCCTGCTTCTCCTCCCATCCTCTCTTCCCTCGAATTAATGGATGCATCTCCAGATCCCACACCGAAGAATAATCGTCCGGTCGTTTGTTGCTTCCCACCCAGCGAAGTGAAAAAAAGCGAGTTCGATAGGGTATCCTCCTTCCTCGACCCTCGTAGAGTCCTTTCGCAATATTTTCAGTATCTCGTCTCGCGAGAGATCTGCTTTGCATTTTTTTTTCGCGAGAGTACTCAAGAGGACCTGACGAAAGGTCGATTTCTCGTTTTTGCACGCGTTGCTGAACGCGTGTATCGCGGGGATGGTTCGTTCTCGGATATCCTTTGGAAATGAGAAAATTTGCCGAGTGCAGAGTATCGATTTGAAGCTCGCTCGGAAAGCCGTAAATTTCAATGGTTGTATGGTAGACTTTCGTCGGTGTACATTTTCTGAACAGTAAAATCAGAGAGTTTCATTTTGCAATTGTATTATATGACTGAAAATAAGCTAATAACTGAAAAAAAGCCAAAAAAGCACTGTGTATTTCTTTGAAAATAATCGTATCGTATAGTTCAGAGAATAATTCTTTATTTTTGCTATGAATCATTCTTTTAACGGTATATGGCAAAAGTTTCTATAATATTATACAACAATATTTATATCATAAGTTCTGACGCAACTGACCTTGAAAGTAAACAATCACAATTGTAACACACGGAAAGCGTAATGTGATAATGCTGTCAATAATTTTCTGTACAAGATATATTAAAAAACTATAGAAAACTTTTTCATGCAACATTCCATTGATGGATAAAATTAGTCTCTTCAGTGTAATCAATGTATATTTTCATTGTGTTAAACTTTAATTGATTATAAAATTAGTTCTTTGATACTTAATTGAAACAACTTTTTCCATTAGAAAAGTGAAAATACTTAATGAAATGAAATATTAATTCCTTATTTCCAATTTAAATTATTAACTTATATTGAATTTTTTTATTTTTTATTTAATTGCTCATTTTATTATTTAGCGGACTTTTCTTTTTGCGTTTTAGAAAAGTGAACTAATTGCACGTGGAAAGTTAATTGTTGTTTTAACATTGCACAATGAAGACTCTGTACACCTAAGTACCTATGTATACTACTTATAAGTTTAATAAAAACTTTGCTGTACATTATGTTACGCGGGTATTACGTTGGCTAAAATAATGTCAAGGACGTGAGAGTTGGATTTTGATAAGACACAAAATAGAGAAAGTTAAAACTTAAACGTACTTTTCAGTTTTCAGAATGACGCGTTATTTATAATAATTTTCAATTGATCATTACTTAATATCTTTGAATTATTATTATTCTTTGAATGAATTTACTATACTACTTCAAGGATATTGCAATGGAAACGTTTCTGACAAAATGAATATCTTTCTAATAAGTAAATACCTTCAAAATTTATTTTACGTATGAAAGTTATGAGAGGCTGATATGAAAAATTGCGCGCCAAAAATAAATGGCCATAACGATGTTTTGTTTTGCAACAACAATTAATTTTATAAATTTGAAACAAAAACACTATACGATCGTTTTCTTTGAATTCTACTGAAAGTTTCATAGCACGATGGTGTTTCAACGATGTATATGTAAGTTATTTTTAAAAGGCATTACTTTTATTATTTTAAATTATATTATATAAGAGAGAGTGCGCGTGTGTGTGAGAGAGAGAGGGAGAAGAGAGAGAGAGAGAGAGAGAATGACTAAGTAGTGGTCGATCAGCGCTGACCCTGGCCGGGAGCGTCAAAGTCACACTGACGCGCTTTTTGGGGAAACGCTCGGTGCTGCTGCTACTGCTATGGCGCGAAATTATCGACTGACGTACGCCAGTGAAAGGTGCAAAAATAGCATGAAATTTGCAAACTGCTGTCCCAAGTGCGGCGAAGTTCTTGAATCATTTCAATGAACAATGCGGGCAATTATCGAAGTAATTATGTGAATGCCGTTACTCGCTGCCGGCCTGTCCATAGGTTTTTCAAACGTAATTTTCGATGTCGTAGACGCAAATTAACGCGGTTAGAAAATCAGATTGATCGTTTAGCAGATTTATAAATAAGGATTAATAAGGTTTCCAAAGTTAAAGAAGAAGATTAATTTGTTACCTATAACAAAAAGACAAGAGTTGGTTGCTTTTGCAAGTTTCGTCCAAAACGTATCCTTTTAACTTTGTGGAATATCTAATGTCATGGAAAAATTATTTTAAAATATATTCACGACTTATTGCAATATGTAAATATGCAGAAAACGCTTGAGATAAATACCTAAATATAGACATTAATGAATGAAAATCTGTTATTAAAGTTAATTTTATTTTTTCTAAAACTAAGAATGTTATTGATATCTTTTTCAAATTTTGACGAATCAATAATTAAATATTTAACTTTTTCTTATCGAGGGTAGAAGTTAACACCAAACCAACGCATCAAATAACTGTTATACCTATAAAGATTTTACAACAACTTTCGGCTTATTTTATAAACAATCGCTATATAAACGGTTACATTAGTTCT
The DNA here is from genome assembly GCA_030522905.1 of Torymus flavipes. Lineage (NCBI taxonomy): Eukaryota > Metazoa > Arthropoda > Insecta > Hymenoptera > Torymidae > Torymus > Torymus flavipes. The sequence continues at coordinate 2,946 of JAPYZO010000033.1, read as the reverse complement.
TGCAGTGTAAGTACTTTGAGGGAATATTTTTTCCTTTACTCTCCCATGGTAACTCGCGAATCATAACTCTTGCGAGCATCAAGCCGGCTATCAATCTTCCTCAGCTCGGCCGAAGAAATTCAGCCGCCTCTCCCCTCTCCACTAAACTCCAAAAGATTTTCTTTAAAGACCTCGCGGCGCTATGATAGCTCGATATATTATACTCGAAAAATACACGCGCGTACGTGATTATTTTTCAGCGCGAAAAGCGTCACTTAACCTCGACTGCTTCACAACTCTTCTCAGCCTCAAATCTCCCCCCTGACCGCTCATTGTCGAAAACTTCCCAATCGAATTCCTCCCCCCTGCGCCGCTAATTCCCACTCAGGATTTTGTATTCCCCCTCCTCTCTAAGGACCTCCTCCTATATATATATATATACGCACATACGCGTGTGCAGAGCTAGCTCTACGCCGGCTCACATAGCCCTGCGCGCCGTCCGTGGCAGCGTGCTGTTTTCCCACCCCCTCATCTCTTCTTTCGGCGCGGGGTGCGCGCGCTCGTGAGCGAGCCAGCAAGGGAGGGAGAAGAGAGGGTAGGTGGGAGCGAGGGATTTCCACTGGCGGTTTCCTCCCAGTCGCGATCTTCGAGCCACCGCGCGAGCACGCAAGCTCGCCGCAAGATATCTGTCCGTCTGCCTCTCTTTTACATTATCTGCCTAGCCTGTCCAGCAGCAGTAGCAGCAGCGTGAGACTATCCCCGGCTTCCCCCCACTCCCCTTGGAGTCTTTCTGGGCTACCGGTAAGTCGACGTTGGGGAAAAGAGCTGGTGCAGGTGATTTCGCCCGAAAGCGCAACCACCAGTGGCGGTGCATGTTATATACCTATAGCTGCGAGCCCTCTCTCGCTCCGAGATTTTCTTCAAGGTTTTAAGTGACTTGCTGCCTGTGGCTAAAAACTGTGCTACTGAAGGCTTGAGAGAGAGGCGAGTGTGTGCTGCTGCTGTGTGATCTATATATGTGCTGTTCCGAATCGGAAGTGGAATGCGCCCGACGGTTTCGCGGAGTGTGCGATTGCATTTCGACACGGCGAAGATTGGGCCGCGCAGAACGACAATGGAATGAGCCGGCGGCGGCACGCGCGAGTTCTCGCTTCCGAGTTTTGCTCGATTATATACGCATACGCGGCCAGCTGGAATTCGTGCACAGTGTGTTGAGAGAAATTTTCAGTGGCGTATTTCGTCGGGGCTCCGATAACGAGACGACGTGCGCTAAAATAAAAGTGTGCTCGACGAATTTACGTCACGGAAATCGAAACTCGCGCAATTATTCATAATCGCGGATAAATAACGGCCTACATTGTCGCGGCAACGTCAAGTTTTTTTAGTTCAAAAGATTACATTTTTTTTCTTTTTATTATTTTTTTAAATTATAGATTAGGAGTATGGAATAAAAATTTCTCGTGCTCGATCCGGGTAAACCACAATAGCCTCTTAATCACTAAAGTCCGCGAGACTTTCGCCTTCGATCGGCGCTCGGCTACAAAAAAAGAGAAAACCTTTCGAAATCGAGAAAGAAAAAGATAGAAGCTCACGAGCTGAATAATAAAACGGGCGCGTGTATGTGTAAAAAAGGACCTCCCCGGCACACGTTTTTCACACGGGCTCTCAGCGTGCAAAATACAGAGAGAGTATACCGTCGCCGACGGCTCGTCGAAGGAGGCGGCGAGCAAGACAGAGATAGACCGCGAGCGAGCGACCTCCTCGAGTTCGCCCTCGCGCCCGCGCAAATATAGCACGACCCGGTCCGGGGGCGCTTTTTTCGCTCTCTACCTCGCTGTCTCTCTCTCTCTCTCCTTTCGTTGAGTGATTTTCCTCTCTTCGTCTCTCCTTTCTGCGAAGATGTACAGAGAGAAAAGGGAGGAGAGGGAGAGTAGTCGGAGCGAAGGGAGTGCGCGCGCGCGAGTGAGAGAGGAAAAGCGGAGCAGAAGCAGCACGTGGACTCGGTGCGCAGCTGCGCAGACGAGTCGCGCGGCTCGCTATTGATTTTCCCATACGCGTTCGCGCGCGCGCGTACATTCACAACTGTATATACGTCGGTACTCGTGATGTATGTCTGTGTGTGTGAACGTGGATGTATGTATATATATGTGTAAGGCGGCCGCCGCCGTCTTTCGCGCCCCTTTCACGCTCATTTCTGAAAAACACAAAACGCTCTATAGCCTTAAAATCTCCGGGTTATACGCAGTAGGCGCGAACGCTATAGATAGATGTAGATATATATATATATATATATGTATGAAGAGGGAAGGAAGGCTGCCGAAAGTCAAGGGTTGCGGGCCGAGGGTCAGCCTGTAAGACGAGCCGCTCTCCCTCGCGCCTCTTTATATATCATGCGCTCGCTTAGCTCCCGGCGGAAAGAGGACGTGAGAGGAAAACGTCGTACAATTGCCTTTCGACTGACGAGTGCCTATATACATGTGTGTGAGCTACAACATTACGGGGGCTCGGTTTTTCTTGTTCCTATATATATATGTGAGAAAAAGAAAGCGGCTGGTGTGTGTGGTGGACAAGCTCGTACGTATTAGTTCTCTTTTTATTTTCGTCGAGCCTATAGCGCGGTAGGTATATTATGTATATGCCTATTGTTTCCCATCCGCGGAGCGAGTATCGGGAGTTATTGGACGAGCCATGACAGAGAGTACATTGGTAAAATTACCGGCCTTTGTCCCCGTTGTTGTATGATATGTCGATACTCGCTATATACATAAAGTCTCGTCGATGTTTCATTTCCAACGACGCAAGTTTTATTCAGCGTTTACCCTCGGCGGATGAATTTTATTTGACGATCGCGCGCGCCATGTATATATAGGTGACGTGTAATTGTGTATTAATTTATTTGATAAGTATATATAGGAAACTCCAATTATTAATTAAGAGCGGAAAGTGATTAATACAGTGGTAATGCTC
>JAPYZO010000032.1:0-47243 GCA_030522905.1 Torymus flavipes | reverse complement strand
ATTGATTAAAAAAATTTTTATACACAAGACTTGCAGTAATCATAGAACTACCTTCAGTATATGAGTTATCTAATAATTCTCGTATATAGGTATACTAAAACTTGGAAAGTCGAGAAAAAGAAAAAAGCTATTTTTAGATATCTATTCTCTCCATGTCAGACGCGTGATCCTGTGAGTGGATAAATTTTATAGGCGCCCGGTATTTTTCCGTATATTAGCGTGAATTTTCACATCTCTCCACTTTTATATCATTATATAGGTATCGTGAGTTTTGGTATAGTATTTGCCGTACGTTAAGACACCAATACTGAGAAATTCGATCGAGAAAACGATCTTTTAAAAGAAATTATCGTTGATGAAATTCGCATGCATAATAGGCTGATGTGTAATTGATTTCGAAAATATAGCTCCAAGGCTTTACGTATTTTAAACGTATTTAAAGATATATACGTCATCTTTGTCGCCGCCAACTATAAGCCTTTGAAAAGATCAAAGTTTTGAAACGAATTACGTTGGTCTCAGCTTAAAATTTTCATAATACATGGATCGGCATTAATTTTATACATTTGGCATTGGCGAAAACAAACATTTGCTAATAAACGAGTGAAAGTCAGCAGGTGCTTTTCGGGTAAAACTCAAGTAACATAAGCCAAATACGTTTACACTCGCTCAATTAAACTCGCGTATGAGCCTTGCACGTTACATATGTACGTTAAATCGAGCTAAAATAGACAAAAAATTGCATCGCATTTTACCATTTTAAGTAACAACATTATAAAAGAAAGTATATCCGGCAGTAAGTTTAAATTCAATGCTAATTATTAGCTTCTTATGAAAATTAAACTTTCCTCGTCTGTTTTCCCCGTAAAATTTTCGCTACTTCTTTAGCGCGGAACAAAACGATAAATATTTCGTCCTGACAAAATGCAAGCGATTATTTACGGTTCTGGCCTTACGCATACAAGCCGCGCGCAGGTAAACAACAAAAGAAAAAGGGGCGAAACGCTCCACTGGAATCCGGTGACGCGGAGGTGAGAAAAAAAGTGTATATACTTAGTGAAAAGAAAGATAAAAAGGTGCTTAATGGGGCAACGCCGTGGGCAGGATAAACAGGCCGATTAGTGTCGCGTTAGTAGGCAGAAGAGGTGGCACTTTGTAAGGCGCCAAATGAAATTGTAACAGTAAAGTGGAAAGTGAAGGTGCAGCGCGTGGTACATACGCACACCTCGAGCTTATAGACAGGCGCGCACGTATGTAGCAAAGTAGTTCATGCGTGTCGCGCTCCGGCAGCCTGTAATGCATATGCACATATACCCAAGGATATATGCCGAGAACATCGGCCAGCCAGCCGATCTTCGAATACGAACGCCCAAAAAAGCTGCCCCCACGAAAAAAGAATGTTATGATTTAATAAACGCAGGTGAAAAAATTACTAGTACAAGTAGCCTGTCGCCGTAACACCTTGGTGTCGATGCGTAACGTGCGTCGTCGTCGTCGTGTTGGAGTAGCGCGTAAAGTGCGCGCGCGGATATACTTTCACGTTGCGCGCTGCAGCGCACGCAAGATATGGGCGCGTGCATATACCTATATAGGAAAGTCGCGAAAAGTGATAACTCACCGGAGACGATGGCGAGGGCCAGGAGGAGGCAGGCTCCGAGGACTTTGGCGGACATCTTTCCTGCCGCGGCGAGGTGGGCGAGTTCGCCGCGCTGCTGTATATGTATGGAGACCGCGAGAGTGGCTGCGCGGTGTGCGGCTACAGGTGTCGACTGATTGAAGGCCGAGAAAGAGAAAGAGCGCCGTGTGCAGGACACGCGCAGTGGTAGCAGCTCTTCCTCCGCGTATACGATACTTACGTATACGGTCTACAGTGGCAACTGTCTGGTGGCGAGACTGTCGGGACCGAGAGGGAGCGGCCGCTTTTGGCTTCCTTCTCGCGCTCGCGCCGCCGCGGCCCATTGGCTGACCACTTTCTACGCGCTCTCTCTCTCCCTCTTTCTTAGCTCCAGCGAGAGCACTACGGTGTGCTACCTGTGTACGCGCTTTCGAGCTCACCAGCTGGGCCTCCGCCGGCGGCGGAAACCGAGATGATACGACGATGATGGCTTCATCGCCGGCGCAATTGTCCCTCGTTTCGGCTTTAGTTGGGAAAGGCTGCGCTTCTGCCCTGGGCCCCCTTTCGGCTCTTTTTCCTCAGCTAGGCTCGTTGGGAAACTTGCGCGCGCGTTCGTAAAGAGTTATAGAGCTGTAGGCGTTATTATCTCGCTCTCGGGGATTATTTCGACAGTGGTAATAGATATATACATATTAGCGCCTCAACCCGTTGGATTCCTGCGCGCGGTGGAAAATTCGGAGTATATAGAGGAAGAGTCGGAAAGTTCAATGCCGCGCTGTCGCGCCCGGCTCTACTATATGCCTTCGGACAAACTTTTATATATATATATATGTTGCTATAGGTATGGCTTGTGTTTGTGCGCGCAAGGTTGCTTTCCTCGAATCGGAAAGTATGTGGATGACCGCCGGACAGGTTTACGCGACGCTTATTTTTAGTACTATATATACATTTTCTTAATCTCACCTTTGGTGTATTAATATGTATATATATATATATATGTGTGTATATAGAATAAGAGACCATGCATATAACATTGAAACCTGTTTTCCTCTTAATGTTGTATATATACACGTGTATACCTTGACGCTCGTTATTTATTTTTTATTATGGATATTAAGTATTCGAATTCAGATATGTGTCCTTACCGATGTCTCCGCGAGTATCATGATGTAGGCAGCTAGGCATACGCTTTGTATAGATTGCACCCGAAAAAGAAAATATAGAATAAAATGACACGTTATAAAGTTATAGTACAAGAATAACCGGTTTGACTTGTTTTTATATATAAATTATAGCATCTTCTATTATTGTCGCATGTTTATTTTATTATGTGTTTTTTTATTTACGGCGTGTCTTAAACGTGCAAAATTTCGTTGAAAACGTTTGTAATATAGAACAAGAGAATCCAGTGGTATTTATAATTTATTCATTAAGATATTTACGTTATCGTAACTTAAGTACGTTAGGTAAATAAAGATAAGTCTACTATTGTTTTCAAAAATATATCATTACGAAAATCATTTTTATTTAATACAATAATAATTATATACAAAAAAATCTGAAACTGTACAAACAAATTTACAATTCTATTTTAGTCATTGTTGGACCCTTCTTTCGCTTCTCTTTCTTGGACGAAGTCTTTTTTGATTTTTCAGTCTCAGTTTGTAACTTTCGATTTACTAGCCTGTTCGGGTTGAAGTAATTCGGATCTCTCTGAGTAATATTAAGCTCCTGAAGCACTAAGTTTAACATGTCGAGTGTCGGCTTGTCAAGCAAGTCTTTCGTTCTGTTCAAAAAGTCGAAGGACCATCGTATCGTCGAATTCCATTTCGGCTGTGTTTTTAAAATCCTTTGAGTGACATCTGGTAGATTCAAAACCATGTCGCCGAATAATGCAGCGTTCTCTAATACGCTCGATATTGCTATACGTAAAATCATTTACAGCAATATTAATCGTCAAGACATTTTTTTATGGAAAAATATTTTAGATAATTCATCATTACCATCTCTTAAATCCGTTTTTGTATTAGGCACCATTGAAAAGGATATATTCCTCAGATCCGCATCCGTGTAGTTTTCCAAAAGAATCTTCTTTGATTCTATTACATCGAACATTTTTTCCGCCAGCATATTAATCATCTTATACTGACGCTCGTAGCTATTTATCTTTTGTAGATTTTTAACAGCTTCTAAGTGCTCTTTTCTCCGCTTTACAAAAAGACTTTTAACTGCGCGCGGCCATTAGTTAAGAAAATTACAATCTTTTATGTGCGCTCAGCATTATTTGTCTATGATAAATGTGGGCGAAAAAAAAACAAGCGTTATGAATTCATTTATGAGAATGCAATTTAATATTTTCGTTTGAAAGGAACAGGTAAGTAAAATAATACATAGAGGGTGTGTCCGTGTATGTGTGGAATATGATAATAATAATTATGATGAATATATGATAGAAATTTTTTGTATTAGAAATAATTACTCGAAAATTGTTTATTTATAATATTTTAGACCAATGAAGAAAAGCAAGAATTTTAAAGATTTTTCTGCAATGTTTCATAATAAAAATATTAATGATAATAAGAAAAAGATATTCTTCAGAAAATGTAAATTTCATAACCGTTTTTGTTTAAATGGGGAAACTATCAATACCTATGTTAAAATACACTCATCCACATATCTAATTAAATATTACAAAACTAGCTTGAAATTGTAACGGATTTCGACTTTGTAAAGTTATCAAGATCACTCATGTCAACCACACAGTCGCTAAATACAGTGTAAAATGAAAATATAAAGAAAAAGGATACACAGGTGTTTATCAGGGGAATTCAAGTCGGTAGTGTTCTCGCGCTTTTTCTCCTCCTCGAGCGTGATTGGCTGTTGCTGCTCATCCGCATGCGCTTTGGGCTGCGCCGGCGGCGACTGCGCACTGCTGCCCAGCGGTTGCCGCACGAGTGCCACGCCGATAACGAGGACGTAAAACGCGAGCCAAAAGACTTGGTCTCTACCGCTACGAACCGCCCACATAGTCCGGCTAAACATCCCCGGGCCTTATATCTGTTCCTTGCACACCAACTAACACTCGCGACGCGAACAAACTATAAGCTTGGGTCCTAGAATTCAATTTCTTTTTTATAGCCGGCTGCTCTCCGTGTAACAGCCATCTTTCGACCTCTGTGCCATCTGGAATTTCTGGAAAAGGCGCGGACACTGAGCTATACGCGATATACTTACTTACTGGGAGACCGCAGAGAGACTGGGACGTAGGAGTATACCTTTCCATATACGCAATTCGCGCCAGTGTGTGTGCTTACTGCTTACACGTATTATATATGTGCACACGGGCGCGTGTACGACCACGCACGCTCCTGTCCTGAACGTTTTGAGTTTGATAGACGTCATTATCAATCGGGAGTTGCTTACCGTCGGTTCTTGCACGGATTATTACATTGCTGCAGTGCGGCCCTCGAGGGTTTGACAGGTGGAGTGGAGGTTAAGCGGATCAGCCGTACGTCGACGAGATTTTTCCCAATCGAGAGCTTTGAAACGATGAAAAGCTTCGAGAAGAGTTTCAGGAGTGTGCTATCATGGTGATTAGAGCGAGAAAAAAGATTCGTGGACATGACTATTAGATGAGACGCATAGTTTTTCGTCAGCTATTTGCCAGGAAGATAAGTTACTCTTTTTGCAAGATTTTTCAATAAGCCAAGTTTAATTCTAGTTAATACATACCCAGTGAAAATATAACAGATTCAGCCATGGCTATGAATGATGCAAAACTTGATGTAAGTATATTCACAAAGTTCAATATTGTGCTTCACTTTAAATTCAGGTGTTTTACATTATTTTTATCATTTTAGATGTACGACGATGAAATTTTGTCAGTGGACGCTCAAAATGTTCACGGGGAAATGACTGTCGGTCCAAACTTGAGAAATCAAGCCAACCTTGGAGAACCAGATTTTAATACTCTTGATGAACCAATAAAGGATACTATTGTAATTGATTTTTTTTATCAAGTTCCAACATGCAATAATGATTCAGGCATAAACATTCTAATTTATTACAATTTTACAGCTAAGGGATGTACGAGCGGTAGGACAAAAATTTTACCACGTTTTATACCCAAAAGAGAAGAAAAGTTTACTTAAAGAATGTGAGTTCTACATGTTTTACTATTACTAACTTATTATGCGAGATAAGTTTTGTATGCAATATTCATAATTATTGTCACATTTTAGGGGACTTATGGGGGCCATTAGTACTTTGTACATTCATGGCAATGTGAGTATATAGTATTTATTGAATTTTATATTTTTGCTTATTTATGCCAATTTAAATTAATTTTCATATCATTTGCTAGGATATTGCAAGGCTCTTCCGATACAGCAGACAATTCCAATGATGGTGGTCCAGAATTTGCAGAAGTTTTTGTGATAGTGTGGATTGGTTCTATGGTAGTTACATTGAATAGTAAACTTCTTGGTGGCAATATGTATGTACTATTCACTTCCTATACAATTTAATTCTAATTTTAGAGAGACTTTATAATGATTTTATTCTAAAGATCATAAGACATGTACAAAATTAATTGATATAAGTTATTTGCAATATTATACTTTAATTAACGTTAAATATTTATAAATATGCTCTTTGTAAACCATAAATTTTTTATAACTTTATTTACAGATCCTTCTTCCAAAGTGTGTGCGTTCTTGGATATTGTTTGCTGCCAATAACAATGGCATTAATTATTTGTAGAATAATTTTGTTGGCTAAGCAAACTATTGCTTTATTTATACTTAGATTTATTATAACTGTGATTGGATTTATTTGGGCAACTTATGGTAAATATCCATAGTTTGTTGGAATTACACAAACCACTGTAAGAATATAGAATAAAATACTTTTACTAATATGTGAAACTATTTTTTAGCATCAATGGCATTCCTTGGAGACAGTCAACCAGCAGGAAGAAAAGCTCTTGCTGTCTATCCAATATTTTTGTTCTACTTCATAATTTCATGGCTGGTTATATCCCATACAACATAAAATTAAATGGAGAAAGAACAATTATAGACTGTACAACGATTAAGCACAAAATTGTATAAATATAATGTGGATGAATATAAGGTCAGTATGTTATTATCATTGTGAAATGGCAAAATAGATCATGATAATTTGTACTAAAATCAATCTATTGTAAAAATAAGTGATACATTCATCTTGTGAAACTATATTATGTTTGTATGACTGGTTTGTATTATGTGAGAACTTGCAAGAGAATGTGATAAGAGATTTTTTATTGTATTTTTATGCGCCAAATGATGTGTCACAGTATTTATTTTTTTCAAAGACATAAATAAATAATTGTACAGCATTTTTGCTGAGACAGAAATACATCAGGACATGTTTCAATTATATGTGTAAAGTTACACTTGCCTTCAATGAACTGTACATTGTACATATTAATTCCTAAGAATGGCGATAAAAAGTACCAGGAATAAATGTCTGTAGAAAAATTTTATTTACATATATAAATATATTTCTTTTTTTACATGTATGTAAAATATTGCTGTAATTTTCGAAAAAGTTCTTGACTATCACGGTGACCAGGATAGGCATTTAAAGCTTTTTGTACTGATATGTAACTAGTCTGTAAGTCTCCATTCTGGAATAGAATTGAAGAAGTGAAAAATTGAATTGCGTAAGATATTGAAGATACACATACAAATTTCTTACATTGAACGCTAGATGAGAGCTATTGAAATGTGGTTCATAAAGGTAGTTGGCAATACTAGCAGCAGCGTGAAAGTGTATACGAGCGGCAACAGCGTTTCCGTTTTTCATTTCCAACACACCTAGATTATTGTAGGATGGAGCATGCCTGTTGTCTGCATCGATAGCCAGCTTTAAACAGTCAGTTGCCATTATCATGTCTCCTAGGCACTGAAACATTTCAACAATTTTGAAATTCTTGTGCTGTAAAGACATTTCTAAAGTTGACTTACAATAGCTATGTGTGAAATATTATACCAGACGTCTGCAATACTTTCGTCAGTGGCCAAGCTTAAGGCTCTTTCGAAACACGAAATTGTAAAGTCGTATTGTTGAGCGTAAAAACAACACAATCCAAGATTATTGAATAACTCCGCATTGTAAACGCCCATTTGCAACAATCTCCTGTTTTAAAGATTAATTTTAAATTATAAATTATGTTCGAAAAGATATAAATATTTTATAAGTTTAAGATTCAACAAAATATTCACAGAATTATAAATTTACATTTTTTATGTAAATAAAAAAAATTAAATCAAGTAAAAACTATAGACCTTTCCTTTATTCATCTTATTAGCTAATCTTAAGGTATATATTTGCGTAATTGTCTAAAATATTTTTGTAGAATATATTTTTGGACATTTATAATGATTTTATTTGCAAGATCTATCTCACCCGTCGTATACACATTTTTCCACACTCCGTGCGCAAAGTATCCATTTTGCAAAATCGGACTTTCTGCCCGTTGTTTTGAAAAATATATGGTTAGATACGCGTGCGAGAGATGATTCTCGACTCGTGTAATTATATTTGCAATACTTGTAATTATTGAATAATTTATATTCAGAATATTTTTAACATTATTTTAGAACTATATTTTCTTTTTTGCGGAAAATTCAACTTTCCGTGACTTATTTTGCACATTGTCTAAAACGTCAGTATAATGGAAACAAAACTTTACAACAAAATATAACGTACCTATAATATCGCAATGCGATTTCAGGCTGATCATTGTAAAAATGATGCAATCCTATAGTCGCAATAGCTTCTGTGTTCGATGCATCTTCATGTGCTATCGCTTTGTAATACTTGACAGACATCGCCACATTGTTCATGCCTTCGAAAATCCTTGCCATTTCAGTCAATACACAGACCTGTAAAATCCAATAAAATCATTCAGTAACGTTACTTGAAAAGAGAATCAGAAAATTATAGATTCTTGCAATATTTACATCGTTAGGGAAGTATTCCAATCCTTTCTTGCAGAGTTCGAGCGCTGCGAGCGGTTGATCGAGCTTTATGTAAACTCTGACGAGCCTCAGTACAGCTTCGATTGTCTTACATTCCCGTAGCGCTGATCGAAACTGCTGCTCGGCATCCCTCACCAACCCGAGCGTGTAATAGCACTTGCCCAGCTGTACTTTCCACCACCAGTCTTTATACTGGCAGGCTTGCGTTGCCTGGACCGCCAAATCCAGTGCCTGAAAATCGGTGAAGACTTATTAGGTACTTTAATTTCCTCTATATTATATGAAAAACCACGAAATTTCGAGTAAAAAGTCAGCAGGTTCTCAGGCTGTGAAATCATCAAAACAGTTAATAAACATTTCTGAGTGTTTAAATGCATAGACGTGATATCAAATAAGCCTATTTTTACAACTTTCTGATTTAGCGGCTCGGTAAATTTGTTTAACTCCACATTTTATTATTCTGAAAGTCATTGCACAGATTTCACAACATTCAAAACAATTGTTTTAACTTTAATGATGATTACGAAATAATCAGATAAAATTTATTTGAAAAAGAAGAAAGATCAACATTGAATACCAGTCAGAAGAAAAGGAGTAAGGAAAGAGAATAGATGACGGAGACTGAGACACTTCCTCTCTTGTAACACGTGCAACGCAGCGCCAACATTTCGTTCGTACTAATGGGAGCGCGCATCAAGCCGTGTAAACATGCGTGACAATTTAACATGCAAGTTCAATGTTCTGCTTCCTCCCGTGTTACGATGTTAATATTCCGAGAGACTATACACGACATGTAATTGAGCTATTTAATACACTATTGCTTATCCCAAACTATTATAAATGCTCTTTATTTTTATTATATTATTGATTCATTTAGGTAAGTTTATTTAATAGTGCGTGTATTTGATAATAAGGTTCTATAAGTATAATTGCAGTAGGGTAATTTATATGACTAACTGTAACATCCACGCTAGGCCAACAGTTTATTAGCTTTCGAGGTTTCATTCAAGTTAGTGATTGATCGGTCCAACATAGAATAGTACAGCTTCAATTTGGGAATCCAAGGTCCCATTGAGCCCGTATCACAGGACGGAGATATTATCGCATACGTAACCTCGTGTTTATCATTGAACTAATAGTAAATCGTAGGTATGTGTTCTGATCCCACGCAAAACCTCAGTGAAAAGCTTTTACTGCGAATGTGATGTACAACTTATGATATTTCCAGAGGCTGCATATTTATACATCATGCAAAAAGGAAAATCCAAAAACATATCCCTTACGTAACGCGGATCATGCTCATGGTAATAGATGTACTCGAACAGTGGCTTGGCTATGCTGGGCTGCGCGGCGTACTTGGAGATGTTCAGCCGGGAAAGCTGAATGAACGGGCCGCCGGGCTCCGTTAGCATCGAGGCCGTGCCGAGCCTGTGTGTATACACCGAACATGCGCGCGTTATTATTGCCCTTGGCCAATTCATGAATGCATAATATACACACTTCCATCGATGATGGCCTACCTACCTTACGCTTCTGCCAGTGCTGGCGGTGATCGGTCGCGCTGTCGCCGCTGTTCTAGGGGTTCGCAGAGTCTCTTCCATGCCCTGTGACGAGTCCAGGGCTGATTGCGTGGCTGGCCTCACGACGCCCGTAACGGGTCTGCCTTTCAATGTTAATTTGTCCATTTATAGTCTATGTTTGCGTTTTTTTTTTATATAAACACTAACGTTCGAAATTTGAAAGACAATAAGTTAAGCAACAAGAGCGCCTCTTATTGAATGATTCGATTGTATATATAGATCACGTGTCGGTACCTGACTGCGTGCGCGGTCGGAATCCTTGACCGGGAAGAGCGGTGCCAGGGTTCCTGAGGGACGTTCCAGGTCGCGGCATTGACGCTATCGTGTCATTATCGAGCAGCGTTTCGGCTATACCCTCTTCTTCGCCCTCGATGTCGTCCACGTAGACCTGCAGCGTGACAGCTCGCATCTTCAACACCCATACCGCCTGCGCACACAGTAAGTTTTTTGCATTTAAGAAAAGTATATTGGTAATCGCTAAAACTATAGAAAAGTGAAATTTTTATTAAAATTCGATTATCATTGTACTTTTATTGTACTTATTAACCGCGTCGTGGATAATATGCATCAAAATTCCCTTACATGTATCACATGATATCGCTATATCAACGTTTCCTGGATACGAGCACAGGACAACACAAGCCGACGATGGCTATATGGCACGACTCGTATAGTAAGACCAACACTAGCGTTTAAAAAAGAAATCATCCAAATTTGAAAAAAACACCACCACCACCATCATCCTTATCTAACAAACCTGATCCAGTGGACTTTTTCTCAGAAGCTCGGTACACGCAGCAGCGCACTCCTCGTATTTTTTCCGCCTGAAGAGGCTCAGCGCCAAGTAGAGCTCCATGTTGTTCCGTGGCCTATTGTAAGCTGCCGTCGCCGACTGCTGACCACTGCTAGCCGCTCTCGCATTATTTACCATCTATAGAACCCCCTCGTATACGTATGTGTGTGCGTGCGCGCGCTCGTCTATGTGGGCGCGTATAAAACCAGTAAGTACTTACTGCGAGTCCGCAGGTATATAGAGGAGGGTCGCGCGCGCAGCACCTGTCGCGGTATATTGAATTTATCGATTGCGCGAGCTTGTACCGTACCTGCTGCATGGCAAAAGAACTCGGCTGGGAGTATACAGCAGTAGTACAGTTCGTAGAATGTACGTGTGCACTTCGTGCTGGCGTCGTCGGAGGAGGATGGTCGACGGACAAGTGGCGTGGTGTATGAGCGATGTAAATATGCACGTGCGGAAGTTTTTGTTCTTGCTTTACTTCGAGGAGGATGTATGATGTCTATATGCGGCTTCGAAGCGTTTCAGATTTTTCAGTCGATCTTCAATGGATCACGTGTGCGCTTTTCTTGCTGGGTTCAAAGTTTGCTTGGTGCTTTGCTTGTAATGTGGAAAGAAATATTTAACGTTGTAAATCGATGCGGCCACTCGACAAACTTTTACTACTCTCGTGCATCATATCTTGCTGATAATTAGGGATAGTTTTCTTTGAACTTAGAGTTAATGAGATATGTTTCTAGTTTTTTGACTAAAAAAGACCCTACTATTCAACACTGAAAGTTTTTGTTTACAAAACATTATATAATTCTCTAATAAAAACCGATGAATATTTTTCTTTAATTTACTTATTGTATATTGTAGTATAAGACTTTTTTTCACAATTTTCATAGGAACATTTTTATTCAAAAATTTTTAGTTCCAAGTATTACCAGAATATTTGAAAATTAATTTATATTCAAACTAGTACAGCTTATATCAATAAATTTAAAGCTCTCCAATTCTTTAGAGCTGTCCAAGTTCTTCAAGTGTTTTGATTGATTCGATACATGATAATTTATTAAAGCCGCATATACTTTTGTGTGGTTACTTGCGAAAAATCACCTAAACGATCATCGCCCAAGTACAGTTCCGCTACTCCACCAGAAAAGAAGATTGAAAATTCTTTGCAGGATATTTTAATGACATTGTTTGTCTCGACAAAAAAAAATATTTTTCGAATTTCAGTGGCTAAAATTAAAATCAAAAGATGAAGATAATTTACTTCTATTAAGTGCAATGTTTTGTCTCGGCGCAATTATTAAGTTTTTTGTTGAGCTATTCATCCTCGATAAGATCTAATTTAGTTACACGTGTAGCAATGCGACATGTTGCATAATGCGGCATATATGTTATTAAGCCTGTGGCTTCCCAGAAAAACCACGTAAGTGACGTGTTTTTCAAAATAGGTTTTATGCCTTATTTCTTATCTTCAAACAGTTCTCTATCCCGTAATCATGGCAGAAATTATCAAAGTGCACTCGTTGTCTTAAACAAACATAAAAAAAAGCTATAACTCCATTATTTTATTCCCGGGATAACCATATATCTCCATTTTTTTTTCGTTCAATATCCTGAAAAAACAATACAACTTCACTTTTCCAATAAGAAAGAGAAACGTTCATTATTTTTATCTGTATTAGAAAGAGTTACACACATTTGTTCTTACATACGAACATTTTTTTTGATTCCCGAAATAATCATATAAGTGAAATCATACAAGTCGTTTTCTAAGACTGAACGCTGTTTGATTTCGTTACTATGGTAAGAAACATGTTATTTAGACTAGTATTTATAGATGCAGTTTTGTTTTTCATCTGATTTGTCTTGATTTAAAACACCGATGCGAAACTAAAAACTCGTTTTACTCGAAATCATGAAAAGTGAAGATAAGTGTGGTTATTTCTGGAAGTCACAGCAGTAAATCTTGCGTGGGTTGAAAATTGTATAACAGCATTGTCATTAGGGTAATGCTTTAGCAAGCTTTTTTGAAATCATTTGTTTTCTTCAATTGCATTTGAAAATGTTCTCACAGCTTGAAATTATATACCTATATCTATACATTCGGTATAGCTATAATAAATGTATATTTATTATGCCACCAATTAAAATAAATAAAAACATAAATATCGATCTGATCGGTTATATTGATTAGAGGAAGTGAGAAAGATTGATATTGATTGATTGTTTATTTAACTAAAGACAAAGGTCTAATATAATCAAGACATTTTACAATGACGGCAATGTCTTGACATACAGTGACGATATTGATTAAAATAAATGTCAATATCTTAAACATATAAGTAAAAAATTAATAGCGTCAAAAGATAATAAAATAAAGAACAAAGGTTAATTAGGTATAAAAAGTGCGTCAAACATCATTGAACAATTAGCAATAAATTAATTACAAAAAACAGAATGCACCCTGACCGAAAAATTTATTGAATCTTATTTGATTCCGATCTAGCCTAGGTTAAAAGGATAGGAGGTCCGATTAAAAAATCTGATTCCTAAATTGGATCAACAGGATTTAATGAATTTTTCGGTCAGGGCAGTATTCGCTGTAATGAACATTTACAAAATTTGATATTGCACGCATATAAAATTTGAATAGTTATTGATAATAGCAGTTTTTAAGCGCTCTTAGAGCATCATTTGCAAAAATAGAGAAGAGCGGTAGGGAATCGATCGTGTCTTTAGGGTAGTCTCAACTCGTAACGATAGATACCGCAAGCACTCACCCGAGGGACCCAGGAGGATCCGTGATCTTTATAAGGAATGAAAGAATTTAGCGGCAAGCCAAAACCGAGAAGCCTATATAGGGCCCACAGTTTATGGGCAAGGAGGTACACATTAACTAGATCAAACTCGCACGTGAAGTCAATAGCCATCAGTAAGACCATCTCTTCGTTATTAATGGCTTTGCATATGTCATTATAACGATCTTTTTGAGTGCCTTATACGTAACTCTTATAACTTTTGAAGGAATCA
This sequence comes from Torymus flavipes, assembly GCA_030522905.1. Classification (NCBI taxonomy): domain Eukaryota; kingdom Metazoa; phylum Arthropoda; class Insecta; order Hymenoptera; family Torymidae; genus Torymus; species Torymus flavipes. The sequence goes on along the minus strand of JAPYZO010000032.1, from coordinate 33,200 downwards.
ACAGTTTTTCATTTTCGAAATAGAAATTAAAGCTCTTTCTTTCGAGTTTCAATTTCTTTTTTGAAACTTTGAGTAGAACGTTTCTCGGCTAAATGGCTGAGGTTTAAAGAAAATTTCAACTTTAAAAAGAAGTGTGATACAAAGGCATTTTTAATTGTACACGATTTTTCCCGTATACCGTGTGAAATAAGGGAGAAGAAAAGCGAGTCCGGAAGGTGTGCCTTCAAAAAAATTTTGATCAGTTCTGATTTTCCTTATATCTTTTTCGTTCCCACAAAAGTTTAGCAAATATTGAGATGAAACCGGTTGTTGTTGTTGTTCTGACTTAATGGTTTGTGTACTTATAGCGTAAAGCTACCTGTTATATATTGTACTAATGGGATAATGAGTATAGTGTAAGTTGTTTTAAAGGTTTAATACTTAATAAATTTAATCAAGAAGGATAGATTAGTAAAATTGAGATTAAATTGCAAAAAGATACAACCAGAAATACAGCAAACAGAGAAAGCATCAGGGATTACGTGTCTTGGATTTTGATCTAATTTAGAGAATAAAGCTTATAAGCTTTCAAATTTTAAATTAACGTTATTTTGAAAGAAATAAAATCTTTGTCTCAAGATGTATACTTTGTACTTATATTGACAGTAGACATTTTTCATTAAAATCAAATAAAAGTTCGCAAGAAGAGTTTTAATTTAATGCAAATAAAATTTAAAAAAATTATGTATGAATCTAAAGTTATATTAAAAATTAAAAGTAAGGATAAAAAGTACATAAGAATCCGAATAATATATTATGTATTAAATATCTTTAATATAGCTATTTTTGTAAACAAGTTTACATTGAATTATGTGCAAGATACATTCTAAGACAGAAACTTTAAATCTCCTACGAAGCCTATACGCAGCTACTGGCTGGCTGATGATTAGTAAAAAATTAATCTGCACAATTATTGAAAAAAAAACCAGAGAAGATGCATCCGCACGTCAAATTTTCACAATAAAGAAGATTCATTCGATTACAAATTAGTCGAACTATCCAATTAAATATGCAAATTCGACTACATTAATAATTAGCATGAATTAATCTGCTATAGAGTAACAGACTAATTGTCGAATTAGTTAAATCAATTATAATAACAAATCCACACTTCGCTAAGCTTATACATACTGACATCTATAAAATCGTTAAAAGAGCGGGTCGCTTGCCGATCTTGGCCCTTGCCCCGTGGGGGCCCACAGATAGCGCATATATATCCATCTGCGCGAGCATCAAGATAATGATTGCCATCAGGGTCTATTTATATATATGGTGCGACGGGCAATCGCTCCTCGCTCCTCGATTATATAGTGTAGGTACGTGGGGAGTAAGTTCTCTCTTTCTCTCTCTCTCTCTCTCTCACTCTGGGCGCGTGCTACATTAAGTAGGCACACTAGAGGCGCGCGCGCTGACGGCCGGCTGAGCAGGAGAGCCGTGTCCGCGAGTAATAGTTAGTTACTCGTGGACCGTCCTCTCTATGCGGACGCTATCTTTTCGATCGTCGCGCGCGCTCGACTCTACCGCGAGGATAGAGAGAGATGAGTGCTACGACGACGACGCTGCAGCTCTCGTAGGCCTACTACCTTTCTATAGCGAGCGTGCGTGAGTGCGTGAGAGGAGGAGAGAACGAGTGCCAAGGGAGGAGGAGGACGACGTTAAGGGAAGGAACGGGGAGAGGCTGACATCGCCCAAGGTATAAACGCAGGAGAGTAGCGCACGTGGGATTACGGGGAAAGACGAGCTGCGAGCGATCTCCGGGGGCGCGAGATGTAGGATATACCTACGCACTGCCAACCAAAAAGAATCTCTTTTTTTCTCATTTTTACCCCCGCGCCTAGCGCGAACGATTTTGTTGTTATTATACTTTGCCTTTTCTTTCTGGCTCTCTTCATACGCGACTATTATATTACTTGAGAAATTTCCGCGGAAGTGAAAGGGTTATTATCGCCTTGGGGCCGATCGTTAATTGGAGAATTGTCTAGTCTCTCTCTTTCTCTCTCTCTCTCTCTCTCTCTCTCTGCACTTAATGAGGGCCCTTATTTTCTCGCTCGGCAACAAAAGCGTCTCTCTCTCTCTCTCACTCTTCTCCCTGCGGTCAGCTAAAAGCGTAAATTAAAATGTGGTGCAAGGTCAATAAATTACGGACCTTTACCGCCATGCGCGCACCGCCTGTATTGCGCGCGTGCCTGCATATATACGCTCTATGTACTTACCGTGCGGTGGGCCGCCGTCGCGTTTGACGCCGTGATCAAGCGGAACGCGCGCGTCGAAGTTCGTTAAATTATTCTTTAAAGGATCTTTTATGCTGAGAATAGTTGAACGGTACTTGTTGGTTCGTTTGTTAGATTGGTAAATTGAATCCCTGCGGTTTGAAATTGCTAATGGATTTGATGTGCATGGAAATTATTTATTCGCGCTGTAATAGGATTCGTGCACTATTTTCAGGGTTATATGATTTTAAAAGTGCATTTCTGTTGTATTTTTTATTATGCCTGTTAAATGTACTATATAGGCAATATTTTTCGTCTAATATTGCTTGATAGTAGAGAATGGAAAGGTAGAAAAAAAAACATTAGTTATTATGACGCGTAACGATGGGAAGTTGGTAGGAAATTACAACGCACATGAATTTTACAATGTTAATAGGTGGTTAAGTTGTTAATGAAATCTAAACTCGTTTATATTACTTTCTAACAAAATATTTACGAATTTATCGTTACGGAAAAAGCTTTTTATATTTTTTTTTCATCGTATGCTTAATTAGAAAATTATTCGGCTACTTTTATGATAGAATGATTCGAAAAGATCACAATATTTCAATCCCGCAAAGCATGCAATTAGCTTACACCATTTCCTTTTTGACAAAATCATAGACATCATCAAGATTCTATCATAGATTGACAATTGATAAAAAATCTGTCAAGAAGCCGGAAAAATGACGTACATCCCCATCGTATATAACAACGCGCGTATATAAAGCAGCGGAGCGTCAATGGAAAAATTCGTGACGACGAGACCGCGCACGTTCCACCACGTGAGGCTATACGCGTGGCGTCATATATATACGCGCACACCATACTATAATGGCATTCCTACGCGCAAATTCGGGGCAGGAAACATGCAGATGGCAGTTGCTATAATATTACAGATCACTTACGTCGAGTTGAAGAGATACGACGTCGTATAGGACATATATAACCTACTTCGGCTATACCTATGTCCAAATATAGCTGCGGGCGCGCGCGTGTAGCAATGAAAGTTCGGGGTGAGAACGCCATTTGATGATTACCGGAGGCCTCATTAAGCCCTCAGACGCAAAACAACGAGACAATTGCGGGCAATCATTGACCTCGCGAGAGAGGCTTCTTATTTTTATCCTCGCTCTATCTCCATGAATAAATTGCTACGTCTTCCTGACTCGTATACGCATATACATATGTACAAATACACAAACAGATTTCCTATGACGTTTCTTCAATTCTTATTGGTATCTTCTTTCCCTTTACTTTTCTACATCAGTTTATTCCAATACCCGCCATTTTTATAATTATATCTTACAAATAAATGAGTATGAAACACACTTTGGATTTTTTGCAGCTGAAAAATGACGAAAGAAATGGAGTCGAGAGTGTCGGCCGTGGAGTACGTGTTCGCGGACGGCAAGAAGGACCAGCACAAGAAGGAGCCACCGGGTATGAGCAGCGCGACGGCGGACGACCGTTCCGAGACACCGGAGCGCGGCGCCTGGGCCAGCAAGACGGAATTCCTGCTATCCTGCGCCGGATACGCCATTGGCATCGGCAATGTTTGGCGGTTTCCGTATCTGTGCTATCGGAACGGCGGAGGTATAGTTTTATAAACCCTATATACGTCAGCATTTAAATATTAACCGTAATTAGCATTGCCTTTCGAAAACTCAATCCATCAGCCGCGTGCGCGCGTGAACAATTTACCGCCTGACGCTCCCTTTCCTCTTCTTTCTGCGCCCGCGCGCGCGTTTGAGCGTCACTCGAGCGCGAGAATGACGTAGGAGAGCCTCTCTGCACGAGCCCGTGTCTATTATACATACACGTATACATATATACAGGAATTGTCGCGCTTCCGCCTTACGCAGGTGCACTATACATATATACGTATATATATATAAAAAATCAGGGAAAATCTTGGTTACAGCAGCGATGATCGCTCGACGATCAAGCCGCGTTATGTACTATATGTATAATACACCTTACGGTGGCAGTTTATTGTAAAGGTCTCGGAGCGATTTCCTGCCACTCTACGTATCTCCATCTCTAGCCGAGAGAGCAGTGTATATACCCAGCGCGACAATTGAGGCGGTGTGCCGGCTGCTCTGATTGGATGATTTCATCTAGTATACCTACTCTCGAGCTCGCGCGCGCAAGCTCTCTATCGCGGCGGGCGCCCGTTGCTGCATAGCATCATGCTGCACTGCGCTCTCTCGCTATAGACCCGTATACTACTACTACTACTACTAGTCGCAAATTGCTTTCTGTCCTTGGAAATCTCTTCCTCTGACTTGCTGCGCGATGGCTCTGTGCATATATGTATGCAGGGTACACACACACACACACATGTGGCGAGAGGAGCATGTACGTGTATATAAATTTATATATGCGCGTGCAGAACAATGCGTTCGCGCTCTTCATCTCGCGCGCGCGGCGGCTGTCTCTGTCCATCCGTCACACTCTAATCGCGCCGGGATTCCCTCTTTTACACGCTTGCATATATGTGTGTGTGTGTATATGATCTCAAGCGTGTCCGCAAGTGCGATGTGCCCACGCGTACTATATGAAGACTTTTCAGATCGAATTAGCGCTTAACGCCGCTTTATGAAAAAAAGATGAGTTGCTGCCCTGTAGATATAGACATACTCGTGTGCATCTCGAGTACATGCCATGATTTTGCTTTAGAATTCATTGTCTCGTCGAATGCGAACAAATTAAAATGCCCAGTGCGCATGGAGATGTCAGTATTTGAAGTTATTTGTCTGACAGATTTTTTTGCTTTTGACATGAATTCAGTATGGCGATGGTTAAAATAAAATAATCGAGATGCGTATATGCATATACTCCTGTGCGTATGTAAAAATAAGATTTCCAGACATAATTTTTCACGCTATATATGGATCGTTTAAAAAATAGAAAATGATTATACTGAACCGCCTTCTATAAAGAGTCTATGTAGTTTTTTTAATTAATGAAAAATTATTAATTATTTGATAAATTTAAAAAGGGTTTTTCTCGGTAATGGTCTTCTTTATTATATACGATACGATACAATAATTGATAGATACAATACGAACAATATTGTGTTAAAACATTCATAGAATTAATGTTTCTTAATCTTCAAATTAAGAAATAATCTAGATTTTAATATTATCACTTTTTAATTTAGTATTTATTTATAGTAAGTGATGATTACTACAATTAAGTCTGGATTTCGTTGACGCACTTCAATATCAATTGAAAGAAAAGTAAAAGTTATTTCAATTAACGTGACCTCTCTTCATATACCTACGCGTATATAGTATGCGGCCATTTCTAGGTAACCGCATCGTTAAAATTGTTAAAAAAATATCTCTAGAGCTCCAATTTGGATAAAGATTTGCAAGTTGGCTCATTTTATCGTATGAAGAGGCTATTTTAATCTTTTCTTGACATTGAGTTCTCTATGAAAAGATACATCAATATAGAGTTTGAAATCAGTTCTTTTTAATAACTTATTGAATTTCCACTGCTTTTCGAATCTAAATATAATATGCCAACCACATTAAAATTACATATTCACTCTCTTGGTACCTTCAATGTAATAAATATACTTTCTCTGATTACTTGCAATAATTTATTATTTTACTTTTAATTTATTAACTCAAATTTAACATTGAAATGTCATTAATATTGTTGCACTCACCCTAATTACTTATTAACGTTTGTTTTTAACCCTTTAATCACCACAATTGACTAAGTGAAGTAAAATTTTCTTTTTACTTATTACTGTAAAAGTAATATTTCAACTAAAAAAATACAAATTATAAAAGTGTTTCTCTCTGTAGATTAGCTAAATTAAAATAATACATCGATCAGTGTCTATAGTATAGTACTAACTTTCAATACGTTTTTCGTTAGCATCATGTGTGCGTATCAGCGAATGAATAAAATTTTTTCATTTTTTCTTACCCTTTTCGAATTTGACTAATTTTGAAAAAAAAATTGACAGGAGCCTTCTTAGTGCCTTACTTGTTAATGCTGTTCCTCTGTGGCATTCCCCTCTTCTTCATGGAATCCTCGATGGGACAATTTGGTGGTACCGGCTGCATAACCATGTTCCGCATGAGCCCGCTGTTTAAAGGTAACGTCGTCGCATCAATTGTCGTCTAATTTACGCGACATTATTCGACACTTGGCTTATCGCGAAGATCTATGCCGGCATGTATATACATGTACATTCCCGTTTCCCTTTTCGTACAGGTGCTGGTTTTGCAATCGTCATAGTAAACGTCATCTGCACAATGTACTACAACGTCATAATAGCGTACCCACTTATGTTCCTGGTTATGTCGCTGAGGAGCACCTTGCCTTGGGAGGACTGTGACAATCCCTGGAACACGTACGGCTGTTTGAAAGTACATATCGACAATTTTATATGGGCTTTTATATTTTTTTTCCTATTTCTTTGAATACACGTTATACATTAATAATATATAAAGTAATAAACATGTGATTTTTTAATTGTGCTTATTAGCTAGGTGGTGAAGTTTTTACTGAAAAGAATGTATCAGAACAAGTAGAGCTAATTGCAAAAACAAAAACTCCTGCTGATGAATTTTTTCAGTGAGTTACTTATCTTTGTCATACATTATAATTGGAAATTGAAATGATATTAGCTAAATATAAATAATTACCGAAAAAACCTTATCATTACAGCAACCATATCCTTAAAATATCGGATAGTATAGATGACATTGGTGGCATAGTCTGGCCATTGTTTATTTGCAATTTAATATCGTGGATCATAGTCTTCCTGTGCATTTGCAATGGCGTCAAAACTGTCGGCAAGGTACGAAAGGAAAATCCCCGAATTTCATTCCAAGTCACTCAATGAATAAGATAATTTTGATTTAATGATGCCGCAGGTTGTTTACTTTACCGCGACCTTCCCATTTATCATCCTGTTCGTGCTCTTTATAAGGGGTGTCACGCTCCCAGGCGCCATGGACGGAATTCTTTTCTACATAATGCCGAAGTGGGGCGAACTACTAAATTTAAAAGTATGTCTTTTTACTTTTCCAATACCTTATCGACCAAACTTATTTGTTCTTAGATACCGTAACAGCTACTTTTATTAAATTTTCGAACTGTCACATACAGGCCTAATAATTATGTATTTATTTAACTATATTTAATTAGCTTATAATATAATTAATTCAATTCAAAGCGCTTTTATTACGTATCCCTTACTTTTTATTTCGTACGGATTTTCAATGTATAACTTTCAGTTTAATTTATAAGCAGCATGTGCTATTTTTTCTCATACTGAGTTTGAATCCTGAAATATGGACTGCAATATCAACGATGTGGCTGGTAAAATCAGTAAAAGTTCATACCTGTAAATGCCTTCATAAATCTTCTCTTATACTCAGTTTATTATTTCAAAAATATCATAGTACACATTACTGGACATGTATCATTCTTTAATCTAATAAGCATTAAAATTGTTTTGAATTACTTGAAAGTAATGCAGTTAAAAATTTTGTACTTTATGTAATTAGGCAAATTACGATGAGCCCAGGCAAAACGAAACACTCAAGGAAAAATAAAAAAAATAAAAAAATATATAAAGATCCTCCAAATACCAATTTTGGCTTAAAAAATATTGTGTTTACTTTCTACCTTTGGAAAAACGCTTGGGAAAAGAGGAAAATTTTCCCTTAAAAACTAAAATTTTGCTTAAATCACTTTTGTGCAACGTATTATTCAAAATGCATAATTATACTATTTAGGTTTGGGCTGATGCTGCCATTCAAATATTTTTCTCTCTCGGCCCCGGCTGGGGAGGTATTGTAAATATGGCTAGTTACAATCCGTTCCGCAACAATAATCGATTGTAAGTATATATCTGGAACATATTATAGATAATATCATGTCACGTAGAAATTGTCGTTATCGCTGTCTGGTGCATAATAATCTCTTGGTGTTTTAGTTGTATCGGAGAAACGACTGCACTATGACACTTTCGATGAAACAGCCAAGAGATTATTGCATGCTGATAAGAGCGTGCATGCTTTGATATTTTTGATACGAGCCTACCCTCTGATTTAGGGATTCGATACTGGTGCCAATTTTGAACTGCGGCACGAGCATTTTCGCTGGTTTCGTCGTTTTCTCAGTACTTGGCTTCATGGCCTTCAAAACTGGTCTTCCCGTGTCGACTGTAGCTACCGGAGGTATAGAATTATAGCTCGATAAAGCGTAAGCTTTCCAAGGTGACCATTGATATTAATATAATTGTATTATTTTGTAGGTCCGGGATTAGCCTTTGTAACGTACCCGGAAGCAATAACTATGCTTCCATTTCCTCAAGTCTGGGCTGTACTATTTTTTTTCATGCTTTATCTCTTAGGAATGGATAGTTGTGTGAGTATTGCCGATCGCTGCCAAATAATTAATAACTCTTTTTTTAATCATCTAATCTCCGGCAGTTTGTACAAATCGAAGCTATAATATCGAGTGTGACGGATGCGTATCCAGAGCTGAGGAGACGAAAGCGGCTGGTTACCCTAGTGTCTTTAATAATTCTCTTTCTTGGATCCATTATATTCGTCACAAATGTAAGAGAAAAACATATTATCTTGTTTATATTCTCTAAATACTATAGATAAATTATTTGATCCAACGATATTTCACAGGGCGGAATGTATATTTTGCAAATGTTCGACTGGTACGCGGCATCGATCTCCGTTATTTCCATTTGCCTCGTAGAAGCTATTGTCGTCGGATGGACTTACGGTAAGATGCGAACAGTAACAATTAATTTCGTAAAACTAAATTTGGTCTTACACTGTAGTGAAATTTGTATTATTCTGTTTAAGGTTGTGACAATTTTGTCCGAGATGTTGAATTCATGATTGGGGAAAAACTACACTGGTGGTGGCCACTTTGCTGGAAATACATTACGCCAATAATTTTATCTGTGAGTATGAACAACTAATATTATAGTAATAATCGAATATTCTGCATTATTGAATCTGTAAAATTTTCAATTTTATTCTGATTTTAGTTCATTTTTGTAACGACGATAATATTCAACACTCGACTAACTTACAACGGTATCGCTTATCCTGAGTGGGCCGTGGCACTCGGCTGGTGTTCATGCCTCGTCAGTATGCTGTGCATTCCAGGATATGCCATATTTTATCTCATCTTCCACAAGGTACTTTAATCTAGTAGAGCATTAGAAAATAAATATAGTTCTAATTACTTTCTCACGTCTTACATCTTACATGATTTGATGTTTAGGGGACGCTGAAAGAAAAAATTCAGTACGGCATTAATCCAACGAACGAGTGGGGACCACAGAAGCGGGAGGACCGCGAGGCCTGGGAGCGCTTCGTGAAAAGCACGCGGAGGCTCTCTGATCATTCATTCATCAACGGTGTCAAAGTGACGAAATGCTAATGACCCAATATACATATAGATTGTAAGATTTACTTCTAAGCTCTCTGATAAACGGTACAAACGACCAAATTCTTCACCTAATGTTCATTAATGGCATTTTACTATTTTTTATTCATTTATCTTATGGTTAACGAGATAGAAAAGAGTGTTACGTGATTTTTGTAAAAAAAAGAAGAAAGAAAATAATAAATATTTACTACGTATAAGATGAAGATAGTAATATGTCATCTACATTTACCCAAAATAATACTGAAATATAATTGGGACCGCCAAAGTCTGAGCAAAAACGGTATTTCAGACATTATTCATTTAAGCAATCGTAAACTTAAAGATAATCATGATAAGTAGGGAAAGTCTATGGTTATATGCATAAATATGAGTTTTATATTTACCATAAACCTTAGAGACTTTTAATTAAATATTACTTTTAATAAATTGATATAACAAGTTATATTTGATGTCGTTGTTACGTTATTTCACATGTTTTGCTTTATTTTTTTTTATAGAGTTTGACAATATTTCGCACTACTGTTATAGGTACCGTTATATCAACATTATTTTCATTCAAACGAATCGCATTTCATTTTTTAGGTATATTTCTTGATTTATTAGTTAGAATGTAATAGTGAACTACTTTTACTTTGTTATTAATTCTATTGCGATAAAAAACGTTAATGGGAGGTTTGCGAGCAAAGTGAGCAGGGGTTAATTAACCTACTACATCTGTAATTTTTAATTAGATTATTTACGTAATTACTAATATTACAAAGTTTGATAAAAAAATATTTTTGTTTAAAGTTGCCGATTTGACGCGAAACTCGGACAATTCTGATAATAATGAATTCTAATCATCCTCACTTGTTTTTTTAGTAATCACGAAGAAAATTGTCTGTTTGTTGAACTCCATAAGCTAATTAAGTTTGGTCTGCTTTTACTAAATTCTAAGTATCCTCCCGTAATGACTATTGACCAATAAAGATCAGATTAATCGATAATAATTGAAAATATAGAAAAACCTTAAAATGGTTGAGCAAAAAATCGTAAAATCGTGCAGATGTGGTACCAGAGAAAATCTAACCTGGAAGAGAACCCAGAAAGCGTTGAAAAAACGAAAACCCGTTAATAAAATTAAGTCGAAAGAGAAAGACGTAAAAAAGGAGGAGAACCAACCTGAAAAGAAGGGAGAAGAAGATGAATCCAATGAAACGAACAAAGTAATACCCGAAAGTCAACTAGAAATCCAAAAACGCGCGAAAGCCTCTCAGAGAGCAAAGCGCGCCGAGGACAAACTGATGATGATGTTCACGTCGTCGATCGACCCATACGAGAAGCCGCCCTTGTGGTGGGAAAAGCCGCACGTAAAATATGCGTAAGTACGCAATCTCACGCACCTCTCGCATACGATATCGCTCACATGGGGGTTATTCCTACGACTATAAAACCGCAGCGTGTAAACATCCTTTCCAACATACACATACACTTGTGTGCACACATTCACACACGGGTATATAAAGAACGTTTGGAAAAGGGAAAGTTCGTAAAGAGAATATCACGGACACACATACACACACACACACACACACACGTCGCGTATCGGAATAAGACAGTCCGGACATCATCGCGTGATCTGTATACCGGAGCGAGGGCGAACAATGTGTCAGGTAGAAATCGGGCGTATACGCGCGGTGGGCTGCTTATATACGACTGTATGTGTATGTGGGGTAAAGGGGCGGCTCCCCGATAGTTATGTATCGGGCGACGGTGCCGCCTCGGCACTTGTTCGCTCCATTACGGCCCGCGGCCAACTAGATTCATTTGTTCGCGCCTCGCGGATCGAGAGCCGCTGAATTTTTACCGCGCCGCTCGCCACTCCTGCGCCTGGAGTTACTAGAGCGAGAGTCGCGGGCATGTGCTGAAAATTTTTCAACGAAAATTGTAACATTTTTTCGATGAGATTTGTGATGTGTTGTTGGAGTGCGTGAGGGTATAATAAAAAGCAAACGAAGATGAGTTTCGGGGGATTTTGGGCGACGGTCGAGCTCCTGGGAAACCTCGACGGCACACCTCAGGCGGGACATCCTTTCGATGACGATGTCGAAGATTGGCTGGAGAATATGTCGCGGATGCAGGCGGCGAAGAATGATGATACTGCGCGAGGCGACGGTGAAGACGGGGACAGCAATACTGAGGATGACGGCGTGGATTATGGGAACCTCGTTGATTGCAGGTATAGCAGAGCAGTTGCCAGGCGTATAGAGGTCTTCCTTTTTCTTAACGTTCGTGTAGGGATGCTGGAACCAAAGCTTTCTTGTTTCTGTCTTGCTCTTATATTATGCCGTAATTATTTTAATTATTCTATAATAATTAACGTCAACATTTGTTTATTCATTGGCACATACGTTGTAAATAATCACTTTTAATATTGTGAAATTGTTATATCTGCCCTTTTTAATTGGTGATATCAACTTAACGACCTTATGTAGCCTATTATAGGCGGTTTCATCATACTCCGTTTTTTCATTCGAGAATATTAAGCTATTTATAATGATTCTTTCGTTTTTATAGATCAATGTAGTAAAGAACTTTCATAAATATATATTTTGAAGAATCTATAGTAAAGTAAAATCTGAATTTTAAAATATAAATCGTATTTTAGTCTTTTCGATTCAAGTTTTACTAAATCATTTCACTGCCACAACAGAAATAATTGGTGAATTAAAAAAAAAAAGTTTCATTTACGTGAAAAAACTTGTTACATCAGCCATTCATTAAATTTCTTTTCATCATATACACATTTAATTGAAATTATTTCTGCAAGAGCAACTTATAGATACTTGAATAGTAAATGCCAGATTGCAATATAGATCAAAGCATGATTTATACAAAATTCAAACCCTTTCTTACAAAACCCACGTATCTTATAGTAGTATCGTAAAAGCCCCATATGATTCACTTCCCATAACATATACGTATGAATATAGAAAAAAAATTACTTACGGTATGAAAGAAACGTAATAAAACGAAAGGGAATACAGATCCCTCGAGGAAAGCGCGCACTCAGGCAGCAGTATATCTCTTTGTCCGTGCACTTACGAGCGCAGATTTGCTCACTCCCTCTCCACATATAACTTTTAATTTCTCGCTGCTCTCCTTATATAGGCGAAAATGAAAAAAGCACAGCCCCAAACACAATTCAAATGTTCGGCGTGAGTGAAATACGATTATAGGGGGCCCCGGCGGCGGTTCCCTCGCGGCTCACTTTGTCTCTTATTAGTTCATTGTTTGTCCGGCGGGGTCGAGGCGAGATGTGTGTGTGTGTGTGTGTGTGTGTGTGACCCAAAGAGTGAGAGAGAGAGAGAGAGAGAGAGAGAGAGAGCAGTGAAGAGAAAGAAAGCTGCCGTTCATTCAAGCATCCTTTTCTCCCTCGCGCCGCAGCCACTTTGCCGACCCACACGTTTCATTAGTCGCATATTTCTTTCGCCTTTCGCGCGAGGACTCTTCCGCTCCTCGACCCTGTCGCTCCTGCAAATATCTGGGATTATAGGAAGGCAGGGATAGGGTCTGCGACCAGGGCTTATTTTTGGCCTGAATTAGATTCTTATCTCCCGCGCGTATATCTGTGTACGTGCGCGCACACGCCTGTGTATGTGTATATATGATAGAACGCGCGCGTTAGGCTCCTTTCATCCGAGCCGAATTAATTGCGTAATGTGAGAGAGAGGGAGAGAGTCGGGTCGGACGATAAACAACCCACCTGATGTTTACTTGAACAAAATTTATCGGGGATACATGCTTTCTATATATATTTATATATACATATATATGTATACATTTATATATATTTTTAGCCCGGACGCACTCTTTTTCTTTTTTTATATTTTTTCCTCGCCAAACGCCCACGCGTATAAAGATTGCGAAGCAAGTGTAATTCCCGTGTCGCGTCGGGGAGAGCTGCAAGATTTTACCGTCGACAGGAGGCGGAGCAGCGAGGAACGCATATTATACGTTAAACGACGCAAAGCGAGCTGCACCACACATATGCAGCATTCAATTTTCCAGTTCGCTCGACACGCGACTAAAGCAACCTTCCCTCCGACATTTCCGCGAGCTGCGCGCGGAAAAGTTGGATTAATTCTTCCTAACGAACCTCTCTCAGACCTTATTTGACTTTCGACTCTTTCAACGGTTAAATCTTTTAAAGACGATGAATTTTTCATCTTTTCCCGCGTGTGTCAATTTAGGTGACGTGGGTAGAAAAATTTCCATAATATTCTGATGAATTTCTGATTCGCTCGTACTATGTTAAAATTACACAGCTGCGTTATGTTTCATCTTCAAGAGATTTACGACAATCTACATGTAATCTTAAATGAGAAAACGAACGTATTACGTATTATATATAGAAATGAAATATAATTCAGAATCTGCGGTTCAAGAACATTCTAATTGAAATTTCAAAGAGCCTAAGAAAGTTTGTCGTGTCTGGCAGTACAGGGATCAGGGAGGAATATCCGCCGCGTCTCGTTAGTTCGGTATCCGGTGTAAATGGGCATCTGCACAGCTCAGCAACGCAGCATCGTACATCATGAGAGCAGAAACCGCGCGCGACCGTCGCGGTTTATCCCCGCGACTCGTTAGCCTCGCAACGCGAAGTAAGACTAGACGGAGAGAAAGTTTCGTATCCGCAATCCAATCAACCGCTGGCCAATTTCCGGGCACCTCCTATATATATACATGTTATATTTCTCGTTGCGCTCTCTATATGCAAGCGAAGGAATCCGCACATGATGACGAAGGGCGAGCGATACATCAGCGGGCAGCATCTTGAGACGTAGCCTCGCTCGCGGGGGTGGAGAGAATAGTCGCTTTCTCTCTCTCTGACGCTCGTTCCTTCATCATGCCTGACGTCAGCGCGCGACAACGCACGGCGCCTATATATATACATATATGCACGCGGGTGAGGTAGGCGAGAGATATAACCGCGGGGACTGGATTAGCCGCGCAGTGTTTTGGAGGTGTGTAGGTGTAAGCGGACCCTTCGGACTGAGAGAGAGAGAGAGAGATACGATTATTTGACGCTCCGACCGCCCTTATTATTTTTTCACACCCCGTCGGTCCTACCTCGGCAGGAGGGTGCGGCTTTCTTTTTTCATTTCATATAGAGCAGATTGACCCTGCGTAAGGAGATTCTAGTAAATATTTATTTTTCATTTACAAACTTGTAGCGTACCTATATATGCAAAGCGGCTTTCGATACGCAGAGGCAATTTAAACCTTTAAAAATAATTCTATATACCCTTTTTCCATACTGTTTATACTGCAAATAACATATACATAATGTATATGTCGATGTTTCGTATAAATAAAAATATTCCTTTGTATTTATATATCATGTCAAAACACACAATTAGCCCCCCTGCTATATCGGTGCACGCTCGCGTCCTTTAAAGTATTCAGATCGATAGCCGATTGGCTCTCTGTGTCGCTCCCCTTTTTTTTCCCCAGTCCCCCGTGCGCGCCGTACACGAAAGTCGCGCGCGATGTACATGCACAGGTCTTCTTACTGTAAAATATATATACTTACACAGGGGGGTAAATAAGAGTCGTCGTCGTCGTCGTATATACACATCGTCGCACGACTGTCCTTCGGCGTTTGCATCGCGGCGACGATGCCTTAAATCACGACAACGGGCTGGAAATTCTTCAGTCGATCGTCTTTTCACCGCTCGGCAACATCATGGTCGAGCTTTACGATTTTCTCCTTCTCACCTTCTGGTAAGCGTGTAGATTGCAAGAAGCTTCGTTTTTAGCGTTTTGTACTGTTGGGTATGTGAGATAAAGGAGAAGTAGTGTTAAGATTTTTCAATCCTGGAATGTAGCTGCCGTAATTCGATTAACGCTTGTGAGTGGAAAAAGGCCTCTTTAGTCAGACCGCTGTCTTGACGTTTCTGTCGCCTTTTTTCGCCTATTCATGACATAATATTTTTTTTTTATTTTGACTTTTTTTCTCATGTATTAAATATATTACTTTTTATTGTTTATTCATTTTTATCAGCTTTCGATTTTATGATGCATAAGAAATGGCTTTAGTTCAATATTTACTTTCATTATTTTAGTAGATTTTCTATGCACATCACTGTCACGTCATACAGTCCAATTTATCTTCACTATGTTTCACTAAAAAATGAATATAAAAATAATCAAATATGTTTTTATTAAGTAAATATTGCAATAATATCCTCATTCTGTCTCTATTTAAGTATAAGATCATAATGTTAATAAAATATTGTGATCAAACCCGAATGAATTTTCTCATGAAAAACAAGCTTCTCTTTGTGCTACCATATGAGTTAAGACGAAGTCTTTGTCATTACTATTGAGATCGTAACTAAACGCAAGTTGTCGACGCCAAGTGTACCGGAAAATTATTGAAAGCTCGGCGAAAATTCAATTTACGTCGATTATAACCGCTCTCCATATAGCTTTTATTACACCGAGGAGAAAATATATAGTTACATTATTTTTGGCATTATTGGTATTATAGTGATATAATTAATTCTAGTTACATTTCCTATAATTATTTATTTTGATATTATTAAAGCTTGAGTAATTTTCATTTACGTCTCATTTACTTTAAGAGTTACTTTGTCACTAAATTCAATACAACTCGATTAGCAGCAAATCTCGTGTTGGTAAAAAGAAATTCTAGTATACATAGGACACAAGCCGAAAAGCAGGGAAATACAATAAAATAGAATAGATTTATTATCGACTATAGAGACGATAGGGACCCGTTGGGACCAGAGGAGGGGGATAATGAATCAGAGCCCTCTCGTTAATTGTACCGAGAAACAATTTTTATAAACGCGCAACATATCTCACCTGCCAGTATGACGGCGTGTGCGAGCATGCCGAGTTATACGTGATGTATAAATCATCGCTTCCCGACGCTATACGACGCGATTATTCGAGCTCGAAAGTCGAAGAGCAAACCTGAAAAAAGCGCCACAGAACGCAATCCTCTCGTCTGTCTCTCCCGCCTCCATAAACATGCGCCAATGCCATAATCGGCTGCGCTGCCGCGTGGTGATGAGACACGGGGGAGAAAGTATTATAGCGTCCTGAGAGGAGGGGAGATTTCACGCGGCCGTGAAACAAGCGCGCAATTAGAGGCGCCACGCGAGACACTCGCGCGCATCGATTAATTAACGCCCACTGGCAATTAGATTGAAATCGCAATAATATCATTTCCCACGAGCGTAGTCCGCGCGACGCGGTATACCGAGCTTTTCGCGCGAATTATTTTTGTTAGTGGCTCGAGAGAGCGATCGTCTTTTTTCGAGTGAACTTTGTGACGCGGGGATTCGAATATTTTTCTCGGAAAAAAACCAATGGGGTAGTTACGAGGACACGCTTGTGGCGATTGTGTGTAGGTAGGCGCGTGGTGCTCGATGATGAAGCAAGGTTGCGCGAGGATATCCACAATATTCTATTTGTATTTATAAATGTTAATTGTCCCGCAGTGAGCGCGATATCCAATTACCTTTATATTTGCAACTGTTTATTCTTTCTTTCGACAGATCTTTCTCATGTGTATGCAGTTAACAGATGTGTGCTACTATTCGGAGAAAGATAATACAACTTGATCATTTTATATACGTACATATAGATATTGGTAAACAGAAATTAATTTTGCAGCTACATTTATAGAATTAAATTTCATATAATCACGCGTATGGTGTGAGGACAGGCAAATGAAGAGTATATAATATTCAATGGAAGTGACGATCAGTCGAGGAGAATGAGATTGAATCCATTTTTCATATTTTTCAGAAATTGCTTTTTTACAAATAGAATTAAATTTTATACAATCCAAAACAAGATGGAGATAAAATAAAAAACAAAAAGATTTTGTTCATGAGGAATGAAGGGAAAACAAAAAAAAGATTTAGTGGAGAGTTCACTAAAATTTGTGATGTATTTGTAAATGTAAATTTTTGGGTTCGTTCCTTTATAAGAACCTACTGGCACTTCGCAGGCAAGATGGTCCGACTCGGCGGAGAGTGAGTGCGTGCTCCGAAATAAATTTTGGAGCACAAGAGAATACCTCGGAGGGTAGGAAGGGAGAGCTTTTCGCATTCGCTGATTTGCCCTTATGGGTAATTGCCAAAATGAGCAGGTGAGGCTGCTCAAGTCGTGGCGCAAGCTTCTACGAAACTCTTCTAATGCTCTACGAGTACTTTTTAAAAGTGGATCTTTCTAGACAGTTTTGTACACCTCCAAGGCGTGTTGCATACTAATATGGATTACAGGACTTGTTTTCTAGGTTACATTGAAGATTTTATACCCAGTCTTGTTTATGTACTTCGAAGGCTATGGCAGTAGCAGCAATAACTTACTCTAAAAAAAGCATCACAGTAGTTAAATTTCCCGTGGATTCCCTTATATGTATCATAATGGGACGAAGTTATTTTCGATCTTTATAAATATTTGCGATATTACACAAAATGCTATAATCTGCAGTGAAATTAAATAAATAAATACTCAAATCATCTTAAAACGAAGCCGCTTTTGTAAAATAACTACACTTATTAAAATTAATTAACTTTTAATTATTGAGCAATATGAAGTCAATTAAGAGTATTAAAAAGTGATTAATGTACAAAACGCGAACTTAATTGTCGATTTGCACTTACCATAATGTCCGGGGCTTTCCTTGCACTCTAGCTTATTTCGACTTTACCACGCAAAAGAATCGTATTCGAACATAATATTATAAAATATTATGTAAACTCAAATTTGAGAAAAATGGACAGTCGTTTTCATATATTATATGTGTTATATATGTGCGCGTTCATAGTAAAGCTCGCATCCATCGGAACTTCTCTCGACAAGTTGAAAATTCAATAGGTTGAAAGAGCCGCCTCTCGGCAATATAACTCCGTTGCCGCCCTCGCGCGACCTTTTAAAAAGCTCGCGCTCGAAAGTTGCTAATTACTTTTAATGCCCCAAGCGAGCAGCTTATTTAGTATATCTATCGACAACATAGGGCAGGAAATTGCCTTTGGTTATATTACACATATATTTACGAAGAACGCTCAGCCAGTTCTACCACGTACATATAGTCGACCGATATCCTTTGATCGAACAATGCCGCGGGGAGGGTAGGGAAACCGGCCCCTCACGCTGCTCCCACACAAATACACACACACACACATATATAAGCCTCGATCGCGCTCGCACCAGTCACGAACGTCGCTCCGCGCGAAGCCGCGGAACGAGAGTTCAGGTGTATCGCGGAGCGGCAATAAGCGGCCCACATTATAATGCGCCCGCCGCCGCCGTCGTCGTAGATTGATCGCGCGTATAGACATGTGTATCTGTGTGTGTATGTGTTAAGTTGAGGTGGAGATATACGCAGGAGGCGAAGGATTGCGTTGCTGCTTTTTTATAGGGGAGTAGCGCGCAGCTGCGATGAGGATCATTGCCGCGAGGACGAGACGAGGTTGTGCTCAGGGCTGTTGCGATGTGGTTTCCGAAAGCTGATTTTAGTGGTAAGGTAAAGGGTATATAGTACATATACGAATGCTTGTCTGATTTTTTGTTTTTCATGTTGCTTTTTTATCAGTTTTATACATAATAGAAACTCGATAAATCACTTCTGTAAAATCGCTTCTCCATTCACCAATATGTTGCTGCTTTGCTTTCTTGTTGTTGATCTCGTTGTTTAAATATTATTCTTTCACCTCTCAAAAAATTATTAGTAATAATAAAGCAATGCTATAAATTTATACAGCGTCGTTATATAAGCATACACACGCCGAATTGGTGTAGAGCATGCCAATAGAAAAGCAGATTGGTTATCGATTATCTTCCGAACGTTATAGTATTATTTTTAGCTATAATTATGTACTTACTATTCTACAGCCTTGTATCATTAATTCTTCCGTGGAATCTTATACATTCATTACCAATTGAATTGCTCCATTGGCGGCAATCAAGGCTGCCTATATATATATATATATATATATATTAAGTCGTATTATTTTCGAGAAACGCTCGGCAGATCGAAAATGTCCAACGAAGCGTAAACCGAGTGAATAATGAAAATGCCAATATAAAAATTTTTTGAATATTCCATCGGCGTAGATGTAGGTAACTTGGCACGCATTTTATTTTCCTTCTCATAAATTTATAACGCGCTTGTGCGCAATAAAAGCCTGGCCCGCGTGCGAGATGTATCAGGAAGTTGTGTACATCGGGGATCGATTTCTGCGAAGCGACTACTTTTATGCTTATAAGTGTGATATTTTTTTTTGTATTACGAAGAAACGTAATCCAATAAAACCTTTCATCCATCGAATATGATGAATTTTTCAATTTCATTACGTCACAATGAAAAATGTAAAAGGAATCTAAAATCAGCTCACCCATAAATGTGTGGATCAGGGTGAGAGTGACGTACATCACATTTATAAAAAAGGTTGAGATAGAGACTCATGGAGGATTTCCATCATAAATAATATTTTTAGATCATAATTTTCGTGATATTGATGGAGTTGAGCCGGAGAACGTCATATTCACTTATATTCTTACATGAATTAATCACACAGTTAAACAAGTTCATATTTACCAAAAAAATAGTGAACACAAATCATCGGCCTATTCTTCCAGCTTCTCCCACCCGCCGGTGAGGTCGAGGCTAGAGATGCTGATGGGCAGCAACGTCGTCCGGTTGACTGATCGAAAGTACATGTTGAGGCTGATGTCGAGGATACGCCAGGACCACGAGAGCCAGCAGCAAGCTCGCATTCAGGAGCGAAAAGTCAGTATATTACATGTATCTGCGTAGGCGTATATTCAGCGAAAAACGGGGGGAAAATCTTTCATTTTGATGGTTCCCGTCCGCACCTCTGGGTGCAAGTGGCTCTCCCTCACCCGCCCACGCAGTGATGGGGCAGTCCTCAAAAGGAACGCAACACGGTCGTTATTAAAAAGCGCGGCTCGCGCAATCTTTCAAAGGGCCGTCACTCAGCGGAATGAGAATAAGTCAAAAGCCAAAAGAGCGAGAGAAAGTCTCTCTCCCCCCTTATTCCCTCTCTATCTCTCTCTTTGACCCTTTACCGGCGCCTCGCGTCATCCATATCTCGGAGGACGAGTTTAGCGCGCCTCCGCGCTCGCTATTATTTAACGACGGCTTTTGGGAATTCGACGAGTATATATACACGTCTGATGGCCAAGTTTGAAACGAGTCACCTCCTCTAATGCGTGCGTGTCTCGCCGGCCACGAAAGTTACGAACGGGATTTCTTTTCTGCCGCAGATTTCAGGAGAGTTGTGGAAATTCTGTTTGCTGATGTGTGTATATAGATATAAATCACTCGTTGAAAGATGATATCGAGTTTTAGTCGAAGCTCGCAAGTTAGATAAAGGGAATTGAATTATTAGTTTCGGATTACAGGTTATTAGAAGAGTATAGAGGGCCCGTATAGTGATCATGCTATCTTTGAGGATTATTTAACAGACTTGCCATATGGAATTACCACGTAACTATCGTACATTATGCTTTAGATAACGCGTATTTATTAGATCTTCGTGAATAGGTAATTTAATTGAAAAGCTAAATGATGATCTCTTTATGTTGAACATTGTAAAGTAAGTAAGTAGATAACTAGGATGCGTGTGTATCCGTTCGTGTGTGTATTTATTTAGTCTAATTTAAATGCAAAATAAATGTGAAAAAATTATTTTTAAAATAACTCTAGCGTCTAGCAAAGAAGTAGACTATCCTATTAGCGAGGTTGAAAGCTCAATGATTATGCAGATACTGAAAGTGCATTTTCATGGATTTTACGGTTAAACGTATATTGTATATACTAATGCTTACTCTTGGAATACGTCGACGGTCAGAATCGAGGGATGACAGTCTATAAGGCTATATAAGCGAGGGTTTGCATGCGCTGAGCTCGTTTGTTCTTTCGCCGCGGCAGCTTCTCCTGCAATTTTAACCGAGCGGACGCTTTAAAGCGTTTCGCATTAGCGATTGCTCGCTTCTTCTTCTTCTTCTTCCCTCGCGGTATACAGTTTTTTTCATTAATGCCCCTGCCTAATAGCACATCTGCTAGACGCTTTATTTTCCTTTCAGTGGGGCTTCTATATCTCGCAGCAAATTCATATTTGTGAGGTTGATTGTTTGCCATTGTTGTCTCGCGTGTTGGAAATAATAATTATTAAAAAATGACTCGAGGTTTTATAGAAAGTGTTTTCGTTGATCAGTCGTACGAGTAGATTCCAACGTTAATTTCTCTAGATGAGAATATATATGTAATGCTAAATTTTGTTATGTAATTTTTAATCAGTAACGTATGAATTCAATTTACGAAATTCATTTATTCATTTTCCAAAAGAGAATCATGTGTAAGGCAATTGATCATAAATAGAGATTTTTCCCGAGAAATGAAATATTTTTTCTGAAACAAAATTCATTTATATATGATGGAAGTACCTAATATCTTGGAAAAGTTTGCCATTTGCTTCAAAAAAGATACGCATTGTTATCTTTTAAATACCTCTTCACGAATAAAATGAACATCAGCGATCATGCAGTAATAGCGGAAATTTCCTCTAAAAAGATCAAGAGAGAAAGAGGGAGAAAGGGAGGGAGGCTAAACTAAACCTCGAACCGTAATCCAAAATTCATCCCCGGTAAATCCTATTGTGAGAGAAAATCCACATACGTCTGCTATAAAAGCGTGAGTTCGCATGCTCAGGCCGTATTGGACGCGCGTAAAGTCGACTTGTTTTTTCTGTAACACACACGCAAATGCGTAGACAAGACGCTCACGTACCACCGTCCCACTCGAGCTTTTACTTATGTATCTTTGCAGACGCACGAACTGATGCGGACGAAGAAGATGATACTAAACCGATTTATTCCCGTACAAGAGGCACCGGCCGAAATCCGCCAGTATCCCCTTTTTCAGCTCTACCTTTACTGCGACGCGATAATCGAGCAGCGACGCAAAAAGGTATATATAAGCGCCCCATCCGAGAGAATGGCCTCGGGCCAGTTTGTGATGTACGGGATTTTTCCATCTTACGTATACCTAGTTGACTTTTGACGCGTATGTGTTGCAGCGCGCATCGAAGAAGGTAAGAATCTCCAAGTCTCTGTATCGGCTTCTTTATCCGGAGAAGCTGTGCGAAGCCGAGAATGCGGCCGGGGACCTGGCTGAGGAGCAGAAGGTGCAGGTGCCCATGAAGGAAGTCATGATTGACGGTGTGCCTGAAATGGTAAAAATGATATTTTTCTTTTATAGGCTGATAAACTTTTTTTTTTAATTTGGACATTGATTATAGAATAATAGTGCAGAGAAACATTATTATTGTAGTACTTACTAACTTATTCGGAACGTGCCATTATAAGATTGCAATACCGTAGGTGCCATTAACTAAAGAAGAATTAGAAGATATAGAAAAACAGAAGGAATTGAAGGAAGATATAGACAATGGATACATGTTTTCTAAGGAAGAATACGACAACCTTCATTACGAAGCTGATGCAGTGAAAAAGTTGAAAGAAACTCGGGTAATGCAAATGATCTTGTCTAATAAAGGCACTCGTATATTTTTAAGATTGAATCTGCATTTCATGGAAACCATAACATTATTAATTTTATCGAATACTCAACATTTACTTGAAGATATGTCAATTAATTTCCTTTTATGGTTTTGAAACTTATCACAATTAATGGTATAAGTATACCTTCTTAATTTAGTCGCGTTAAGATTCATTCGGATGAAAATCGTAAAAAAGAATTTGAAGGAAAAATTTTAAGTTGAAAAGAACTTTGATTTCAATAAATGCAACTTCTCTATAACTTATACCTCAAAGATTTCAAACGTATTTATTCGCATTGAAGTGAACTTTCCAATAATCTGCCAGCAGCCTGGCAGCGGTCTATTGATATCCAAAGAGAAACATTTTAAAATGTAAATATGAAATGTAAGATATAAAAATAGTCATTTTCCCAGAAAAAAAAATTGCAGAATAATGAAAATACCAAAAAGAAAGAGTATATAAATAAAAAATATCTTATTGCGTAATAGAACGTATCGAGCTGTTTTTCAAGATTTCCCTCGAAAAGAAAAAACCATACGGGTGTACACATATATACAGAGGAGTGCAACATTAGAGTGTCAAGCGCAATGACGTGCCGCGAGTCTGACACTCGAGGAAGACGAGTAGACGCGCGGGGTGCGGACGGGTGGTGGGGGCACACACACGCGAGCCGCAATCAGGCCCGGCACGCTTCTGATTGACGTTGATTGTGCTCAGCCACGCGATCGGTTTGAATTTTAAAGCGGAGGGCAAAAATCTCGCGGCCCCGTCAACTTTCATCCGCGCCACCGCTGCGCGAGAAAACACACTGCCTATGCGATATCGCCTTACTAATACGTGTCTGCTGTTCGATCGACAGAACAGCGCGCCGAAGAGGAAGAATTTCTCAAGGCGATGCGCGCACCTTAAATATAGGATAGGACTTTGATATAACTTTTAACTATATATAAAGTTCGGTCCCCTTTAAATCACGCAGTTATATTTTCTTACAAAATTTTCAGTTTCGCGGATATAAAGTTTGCTCCCTCTCTCTCTCTCTCTTTCTCCCTCGGTAGAAAGATAATTCGAACTGTCGTATATGCGCCAGATATTATGAGAAATATGTTGCGATAACGTCTTAGTTCGCGTTTCGTTGTCGCGAATTTTACTATTCTACTGTAGCAGTTTTGCGATAATAAAAATAATTAATAAAAACTTTTAATTTTATTTTACATAATTTTTTCATATAAAATTATTCTTCTTCTTTTCTTTCAATCTACTTACTATTTACTTTCATTTTCTTTGAATTTACTTTCAATCTACTTTTACAGACCGTCGACGAAATGTACGCGAAAGCACACGAGATCGTCGGCGTTTTGTTCAGCTTCGCCGGCAACGAGAAACGCAAGAGATGCGCCCGCGACGAAGAAACAGTCTCGACGACAGAATCTGCTGTAGAATCGAAGACGAAATAATGAATATTATGAACAGCTACAGTTTTACCCAAACACATAACACTCTGAATTTTCACTCTACTTATATGTCGATTTTAACTTATATCGATGCAGTAATTTGACACTTGGGGAAGATGTATGTACAGCGACTCGGCCGTGTTAAGTAAAATATAAATATAGAGACGTCACTTCTCAAACCGAATCAATCGGTGAATAAACAACAACAATAAGTTCATTGATCATATAACTCGATTACTCCTGAGCTATTAGCCTGGACGCGTATAAATAATGCATTCGTATTGGGTTATATTAAGCCCATGGGGTTTACGCATCATTCATAAATATATCCCGAGATTTCCTCTCGCGCACGTGCGAGTCTTCGGACACCTGCTTTAAGGATTAAAACAGAGGGCAATTGCGGCCGAGCTAAGGCAAGCCTTGCGTAGGAGAATTCCAGGAAGCGGGGATCCGCATACATATTATATACTTTATGCATGCACGCACGCGCGTATATACGTGAGGTACTGTACGCACCGCCGGCACTCTTCGCTACCTATATGCTGTCCCGCGATTAGCATTCTACCCATATAAATGCCTGTATACATATAGCGCAAAGCGCGCAATTTTACGCGAGAGATTTTCTCGGCGTAAAAATTATCGCCGAGCTGATTATCTTGATGTACTCGTGCGAAACGATTGTCTCAGATTATTTCTTTTTTTTATCGCTGCGCGATACAATTGTGGATTCGCGCTCGGCCGCGCCGCTCTGTATATAAAGTAAACGCAGTTGACCGCCTACTCGTATTATTGTTACCGACGATATCAATATAGAAATATTTTTAAGGTGCTACGATTATTACATCAGACACATGAAAACGAACCAACACCCACATATACACTTACGCACACGTAGTATTCACTTGTACGTACACTATAACATGTACACATACTAACATGTACACATACTAACACACATATAGAGCAAACTTTAATAGAGAAGCTGCCAGCGTAAAAGTCGTGAAAATGTAAAATCATAAAAATGAATGTGATATTAAAAGATAGATTTGTTTCGTGTATTTGATTGTACCCTACATTAGGAAGAGAATGCATTGATTATCTTTTTGTTATTGTTTAATGCAATTTGAAAAGCAAGAGAATTTAAAGCTAAATAAGGCGCAGTGGCGTGGGCGTCATTGCTATTTTACAGCTGTGTAGAGCCGTGTCCCGAGGCGTGTCTAATAACGATATTTTTGCGCATTGTTTTTTTTTTTTTAATAAATTCTGATTTCGCGTTGTAATGAGTCCTTTTGTTGGACTGATTCAGCCATGTTTCCGTTGTACTAACTTTCTTCGCCTTTCCCTTTTATTTTGACGCGCTATCCAAAGCTATAGAGAATAAGAATGTCTTTCTCAACAGCCATTCACAATTCACGATAATCAAAAGACTGAACGGCAACAGCGGGCGCATTTTCCGCGGATTTTCCAGAAAACACCTACACACGTGCACGATGGCGCACCTGCGCTAGCGTTTCCTATACATAAAGTATATACAGTGGTGTGAGCGCACATAGGCGCGCGTTAAGCTTATAAATTGTCATAGCGAGACGCAAATTTCGCCCACCGTTGTGTATTATTAAATCCGTACATCACTCGCGCATTAGCACCGCATAAAGCCAGAAATTCGCTCGCAAATCTCGGGGCTTTCACGATTTCCAGCCCTATGGCGGCCTAACAGCTCTAGGTGTCTTGCGTTGTGCGCTATTGTCAATAGGCTTACATTAATCTCTCGGTTAAATGACTAATTTACGACATGTGCGGATTTTTCGTTACGCGTGTACGAAGCTAATGCAGTTTAGGCCCGTTATTAGACACGTATGAGAATTTAAAATTAAAATTATACATATACACACATGTAAACATATAATAAAAAATAACATTTTTATGAAACTTTTTTCATCGATCTTTTGTGCATGTTGTAGTCAATTTTTTACTCATGTTACTTAATAGAAGCTGTATATTTCAGAATGTAATTTTGTAGAAATAAAAAGCTTATTTTTATTATTACTATATCGTTACCTATTATTATATTATTATTACTCCCTTTTTTATTATTATTATTGTTTATTGCAATGAAATCAATAATGGGTAAACAAAATCTGGGAAGAATAATAATTACAGCAAATTGAAAAACGTGATATACAGGAGTTAGTTTTCTTAGAAAGTTATAGAGAAACTTTTTTAAATTAAAAGTTGGATTAACCATAAAGATTTATGTAAAGATATCAATGCTAGAGATATGTTCGCAAAATTCAATAAAACGTGACAGGTAAATCTTACAATATAGAGTCAGTCAGTCGTCGCAAGACTAGTGTTGTCGTACTTCATCCATCGAATCTGATGTAAATCAAATAAACCACCAGCGTAAAATATGTCTTGCTAGTAGTATGAGGCACGTGCAAGATTTACTCTGGTGAGTGCAAAAGTACACCGAAGAAGCAAAAATATTATTTTTTATTGGCATTAAAATGTCGACAACTGAAGAATATTTGTTTTATTTATCACATTTTAAAAATTTGACGGGTGGCTAACCAAAATTAGTGAAATTCGTTTATATTATATTTATAGATTGATTAGCTACTTCAGTTAGTAAAAAAGTATTAATTAAGAATAATAAAAATATATAATAAAGAACTCAAATTTTGAGAAAAGAACAGGAGAATTTAGACAAAAAAACTTTATAATAGCAGAACCGTTAGATTCCCCACCCGATTGTATCCACTTAAAAATAAATTCATTCCACTCAATCCATTTTCTGTCCTTTAAAATTCTATTTATAAAATATAATGATAATAAATTTCGAATTGAATCCTAAAAGCACTTTTAGATTTCTATTCGCCCCCTGATTGTTTGTAATACGATTTATTAGCGCTGTGGGATAATAATAATATCTGCATGTTTAAGCGCAGTTGGTTAAATACTGTCAGAAAATAAAGTTAAACTTATGTTGTTCATCCGGTTTTAAGTTCAAATGAAATTAAAAGTTAAAGAAAAGAGATGCAAGGGTCAGCACAGAGGGCGTAAAATCGTCTAATTTCGCTATCTAGTCCATGTAAAAAAATCATTAAGATGGATCTCGAAATGAAGGCATTGTTAGATTTTTATGTGCGTTCTAAGTAACTGGTTTAAAGAATAACATTAAATCCGTGTTATCTTTAAATTCAAGTGGGGTTGAAGTTGTAAATAATTTCACTTAAGCCTGATCGTAACGTTAATAGCATACATAGCATGTTTAACTTTCAGTATATAGAGCCTATATCTTGAATGGAATTTCGGACTTGGAGCATACGTATACAAAACTAATTACATCACACTGATTTCATTAAAATCGTATATGACTGAGAGAAAAACATTATTCTCCTAGAAACTTAGACATCTAATTCTTTGCCAGTTACATAAAAATGTTTATATTTATAAAAATTAAATTCTAACTAGAACATTTATCATTGTCCCGGAAAACATTTGTCTGCAAGCAATACTAAGAAATTACTGTAGCATCGCTTACTGTACATTCCTACGAGATGGAAAATTTTGATATACCTTTTGTAAAATACCTTAAATTATTGAAAAACTATATTACATGTGACCAAAGCGTTCGCAAAAAATAATACATAATTATTTTCATTTCGATTAATAACATATTTCTTTTTCGCTCTCAAGTATTAATTTATGTATTCTAATATTAGATGTAATAATTAAAAAAAATTGCTGGTAAGACTTATAAATAGCCAACGTTAACAAGGATCGAACAAATTAATTTTTCTCCTCGACACATTATGACATTGTTCGCCCACCGTTACTTCTACCATTACCATGATTGTATTTTTATAAAAACCTCATCAATCCCAAATATAGGCAGGAACCTTTCTTTGTTATTTTTTGCATTAGACGCAGAGATATTGGTATATGGAACTGTAATAAGTATTTTTAATATATACGTTGAAGAATGGAGAAAGAAATAAATATATGAAGTTATATATGTGAAAGATATCGTAGATACAGATGTTCGTTATTCTTTTTGTTTCTATCGTCTTTGATGTTCTATTAATTATTTTAGATTTTCGCCGAACTTTTGAAGAGCTGATACAAGTATATTTTAGTAACATAGTTGATTCGATAAGGATCCGATTAATCCAAGATAAAATTATAATACGCGTGAAATACATATTGTCACGATCACCCAAGTTAAAAGTACTAACGTAAGCGATCAACCAGCATCACAACCATAATCGAGCGATATTGGCAGGTATACAGAAATCTCAAGCAGATCCCCCGCTCAAGTATATCCCGAGAACGTCGTCGTCGGCTACTCTCGCAAGAGCGAGAGAGCGAGAGAGAGAGAGAGAGTCGAGGGAGAACTGACGGTTGGCGGCCGGAAATGAATGCGCGCATTCTACGCGCTCCTCGCTCGCGATTTTCCCTGCTGCGCGCGCCAGCAGCCGCACAAACTAGTCGAGCGATGGGGAACACGCCCGCCTGCGTTATATATTTTCCCACCCTCGGCCACGAGCGCACGCCCGCGCCCCTGCGTCCCGTATATAAAGCGCCGCCGCGCACGCATGACACCAGAATACCGTACAGCTTCTCCGCTGCCGTCGTCGCCGCTGTTGCTGCCGTATACGTTCGACTGAGATTGAGAAGGCCGTGCGCGCGCGCACGAGTCGTCCTTGTTGCACATAGTCAGTGGAAGAAGGACAGGCAAGCAAGTGCCAATCTGGAGATTTCGACTGGAGAAAATTAAATATAGTGTCGAGTGTTCTTTTTGCCGCGCGGAGCTGCAGGGGAGAAGTATATACGAGCATTTGAATAAAGTGCCAAGTGTTTTGATCGTGTGTCGACAAGTGTCCTCGCATCAATTATATAAACTACTTCGGCGCTTGACGATTCGCCGACAGTCGCTACATCACACGTTAAACTCTTTGTTAGGGTAAGTTGGTGGAGTTTCTATTCCTATATAGATATGCATATAGTCATAAAAAGTCACGTTTTATACTCACGCACATATAATTATGTGTGCATAAGTAGCTCATTAAGAAAAACGTTGCACGAACGTTGATTAACTAAAATTAACTCCGAGGCTTTTATCATATAGGCGATAGGTACGCGGGCAAAAAATATTTAAAAGCATTGCATTCAGTGATTCGCGTCGATGATCGGTCAGACGAGCAACAGGAGGTGTGTAGACGCGCGCTGAGAGCAAGCAACAAGTTTCTGTGGAATTGACGATGGGAAGGGGGGCACAGTGAATTTCTACGTTTGTCATATAAATTACGGAATTTATAGTTCACAAGGTATCCTTATTTGACAAAGGAACTAAATTAATAATAAATTAAATAATTAGAATATATTACCTCTAGTTTTCATTCTGGATATTATGTTTTATTAATGTATTACAAATGCTATCTTATTGTGATTTCATACTTTTACAAATAATTATGACCACGGTCGAGAAAATAATTGAATAGAAAAAGAAAAAATAAAAAAAAAAACGACTTTTGCAAAAGCATAGGAATGTATTTTTCAATTTTTGGCGTTGCGGATAAATTAAAATTTTTAGAAACTTTTTTTCTCAAACGAACGTATTATTATGAGATTTGGTAATAGGACGTATAGTTTATTATTTTCCATACCGAAAAAATACGGTGATAATATAAAAATTTATTTCCAGTACACTTCTTATTTTAACGTAGCATAAATAGGGTAATAATTTAATAATATATTTATTAAATATTTTGGAATCTATTTATATCATTCTATTAATATGAATATATGGTTTACATTTCACAAATTTATATCGCATATACGGCTGTCAGTTACAATTTCAACTGTCAATATTAATGATATGCAAAGCCCTTTTTAAGATGAATTTATTTAATTGTCAATCTATTTTAAAGTCGATTATTTAATAGTCGAGATGGTAATAATTGATAAGAATAATAATTTTTAATTTGGAATAGTGATTTGATGGATAATTTTTTAAATTATCAGAAATAAAAACGCTCTAATTGTAGAAACATATTCAATTGATTTTCGCAAATTTCTTTTTAAGACCTTTCTTGTACATTATAACGCCATTAATATTAAATATTATTATTTTCAATGGTTGTTTCTTTCACTTGGTCAAACTACCTTCAGATATGCGTGATTCTCTGCAAAAGTGAACATTTTTACGTGTAATCTCCGTGGTTGTAAATAATCGTCTTTCATTGAATAATAATGGACATCTCGCAATTTTTAATTTCACTGATGTTCAAAAATAATTTACGTTTCGTTTTACATTATAAAATATCCACGGAGCTTACACGACAGAATGTGCACTTTTACAGAGAATCACCTCGGTGTATGAGACCTTAGCCAGCCAATTGCGTTTCGCATTTTTATAATGAAATGTGTAGAATCATTCTTCAAAATGTCACGGTGTCATGGTAATTTTACAATGTTTCCACATTGTACTTCGACGTAAGTGCTGATCAAAATTTTACATTATAAACACATTTCTTGTGAGATATTTCACGTCAATTTTTAGCTCGTAAATCACCTATGGAAATTATATGTACTACCGTTTCGTACCTGTTTAAAACCTTTATGTAGTCTAAAAAATAAAGCAAGATATAATTGTAATAGATTTTTTGTTAACTTTTGAATAATGATAAGAATTTTCGAAAATTTCCAAGATTTTACCTTAAAAATATAAAATTTAAATTGAAGTCACTACGAACAAAAACATCCAATTTTGTATTAATAAACATGCTTAAAAGATGTTATTAATCCGTCTTTGGGATAAAAACAAGTAAACATTTTCTAAAACTCATCACTGCAAAAAAGCGCGTCAATTTTATGGTTTCGGGCTAGGATACTTGTCGCGAAATGTATAAATAAACATGCATAATCAGAAAAGCAATTTACAAAGTACTTATTCCTCTAATCAAAAGTACTTAAAATAACGTATGATAAGCGTAAACTTATCAGTCCCATTGATAACCTACGGCAACGTATTTTCTTATAAATATATATCTATTATGAGATAAAATATTGAGCTCAAATCTGTATGATACCCGATAAGATTTGTTTTCTTCACTTTAAAAAATGTAATGAAATACTACAAATCAGTATAAAATACTTGAAAAAATTTGTTTCATGACATAAGATACTTTTTATGTTATCTATATAACATCAAAAAGGTTAAACATTAACGGATAATTTTGTAACCTCGTTGTAAACTTGCTGTCTCTCGAGAAAACTGCACTAATCCTCCCCGGAGGACCTTCGCTTTCGCGATAGCTTTGCCAAGTTTCCGAACCTCGATCGAGTGTGCGTCTGAACATCCTCTAGAGATTTTATCTAATAGAATCGACGAGAGACACATATTAGTGTATGCACATATCAATAATCAAAGTAATCTCAAATGTCGCTAATCTCGACTATAATTTTCATAATGCAAACTCAATCGTAATTAGTTACACATCAACGACTCAAAAGGCCCGAAATTTTATTTGGGGAAAACGTATTCATCTGATTATTTGACAGCAACTATACCTAAAAAATGAGGATGAATTTTAAAAAGAGGTATATTTTAAATGATCGACTTGTTAGAAATCTAAAGGAGATTGAGTGAAAGCACTCCAACATAAAATATTGATCAGAATCTTATAAAAGGAATCAGATAATTAAGTATGCATAATTACCTAAGCATTTGTAAAAATTCATTTATATATTGAAATGGAAAAATTTGAAAACTTAGTTTTTTCATTTTTAATATTAAATTTTCGTAATTGGTAAACTATTTTTATCAAATTTCACAAACACTTTAACCCGACTATTTCTAACATTTCTCCCGACTTTACACACGAACACCTACGAGCAAGTGAATATAACAATACATTAGTTTTTCATTGCTAATTGCATTTTTTCATTAACTTTTGCAGACTCAATTAGCACAGAATTTCTATACATAAAAACCGTATGAAATATAATATCTTTAATTGTCATTTGAATAAAATTCAATTGAGCTTAATAAAGTGGATTAATAAAGTGGAAATTTAAAAATAACGAACATTCTTTCTGATAGGAACGTTGCTTAATTTTATCATAAATTTGTATTAGTTTTTATGAAAGGATTATATAAAATAAAATATTATTAAAACTGACCTCATAAATCTTTTTTTAATAAGAGACAGCAATTGTATAGTTTCTCTGTTTCAAATAACTAACAAGGAGAGTGCATACCCTCCGGGAAACGGATTTCCTCGGGCATTGCAGAGTCGATTTCTGGTACCTAAAAATGAAGCCTAGTGTGCCTAATTCCATCTCATAGGCCCTTTTTCTTGAGATATGGGCAATTTAATCTCAAATATCT